>OY365812.1:28039254-28290218 GCA_959347315.1 Bimastos eiseni | reverse complement strand
AAGGTTCTTCGTCTGAAAATTGTTGAACATTAACTTAATTAAAGATTCGTGAACTCTCTTTGACCGCGTCAATTAACCTTTAAAGATAGTGAGTGCGTGCGAGAAAGAGAGAGCGTGTTAGAGGCAGAGAAAGAGGCAGAGAAAGATAGAGGCAGAGAAAGAGGAAGAGAGAAAAGGAGAGAAATGTAAAGAGCGAGATAGAGGCAGAGAGAAGAGGAAAAATCGAGAAGGGGGCTTCAGGTTTCTTATGAGTCAGGTTTTAAACGAAACTCAAAGCTTCAAGTAAGCGTATGGTATACATCACGATACGCGTGGCTCGGCGGCAGAAGGGGTGAAGAGGATGGAGGAGGCAGATGGATGAAGAGACCCTCAAGATGGCGGAGGAAGCAGAAGGGGTGAATAGGGTGACGAGGGCGGAGTAGAGGCGTCGTTCAGCTGTTCGGCTGCTCTTAAATTGTCGCAATAAAGAATTCGACATGACTCAGAGACTTTCTCTTGTCTGATGCACATGCATATATGTGTTCCTCTGTCTGTCTGTCTGTCTGTCTCTCTCTGTGTTTGTCTGCAGTTTATGTGCATGTCTTTACCTCTACACCAATGTCTGTTTATCACCTATATCTCTGCACGATTATCTAAATAATAATAAGTTAATAGCAACAACCACTACAACAACTACAACAACTACAATAATAATAATAATAATAATAAAGTGTTCCAAATATTCAACTCTTCCCACAACTCATGACTTCGTTCCATTGGCATTCGAATCGCTGGCCCCCATCAATCGCGCTGGACGCGAATTCTTGACGGAGTTGGGTCGCCGCATGACCGCCGTATCAGGAGATCCCATGGAGACAGTGCACTTGTTTTTAACGTCTCTCCATCAAAGATTCAATGCCGTAGCGTTCACATGCACGTTCAAACAACCCACAGGTATCGACAATTACTACTACGACTACTACTACTACTACTACTACTACTACTACTACTACTAATAATAATAATAATAATAATAATAAGAACGAGACTAAGAGCCTTGCAGTCACCGCACGCCTCGGACTGGCTATACGCTCTCCGCTCGTTTATCGCGATCTCAGACTGGAGGACGATACCGTGAGGGTGGCGGTCGGCCTACGATTAGGGGTGGCCATCTGCGAGCCGCACATCTGCGCATGCGGCGCCTTCGTCTCTGCCAGAGGCGCACATGGCCTGTCCTGTTCATTGGGTTTTGGCCGTCAAGCAAGACACTGTAATATCAACGATCAAATCCATCGCAGCCTCAACAGAGCCGGTATTCCAGCGGTCAAGGAACCGTCAGGTCTTTCTAGATTAGATGGAAAGAGACCGGACGGGCAGACCCTGATATCGTGGAGTGGGGGGCGGGCCTTACTTTGGGACGCAACTGTGGTGGACACAGTGGCCGCTTCTTATACCCCTGAGACAGCTGCCACAGCCGGAGTAGCGGAGGAGATAGCAGCCACAAGGAAACACACAAAATATTCTGAGCTGGAGAAGAAATACACTTTTGTTCCAATCGCTATAGAAACCTTCGGTCCCCTCAATAGTGAGGGCCTCGCCTTTCTGTCTGAGACTGGACGCCGACTTTCGACAACTACCGGTGACACCCGAGAGACAAACTTCCTTTTCCAGAACTTGTCGGCATTGATCCAACGCTTCAATGCGGTGGCTTTTCAGGGCACTATGTCAAGATTACAATCCACTGACAAGCGGCGACTCAGATGGCCTGATGACAGATCCGTTGGCAATGCCAATGATGAATAACACTATATGTGACATAATAATAATAATAATAATAATAATAATAATAATAATAATAATAATAATAATAATAATAATAACAACAAAATCTCCAAATCTCATTTAATAATAATATTAATAATAATAATAATATAAATAATAATAATGACAGTAACATGCATTATAGATGGTCAGCACATCTAAAATCGATAACAATCGCGTAGGGCCTAAACTTCCGGTGTCTCTAATAATCGAAAATAAACGACAAATAGCATTGTTCCGATACGGCAAATGACCAAAAACGCTAACCTAAGACGGAGACCAATCCCAAGACCGTTCCTTTAAGACCAAGACCCAGACTGACGCATTCGAGATCAAGACCAAGACCAAGACCGATGGTCCGAGACCAAGACCAAGACCGATGCGTTAGAGACCAAGACCAAGACCGCAGTTTTCCGGTCTCGAGACCGTCTCGAGACCAGGACCGCGGTCTCGAGACCACATCCCTGATAACAATAATAATATTATTATAATAATAAAAAAACTCTGGTCGAGCGTCAAGTACTTGGCGTGGGATTGTGCATACTTATGCCGATAATTCCATTGGTCAGGCCAGCATCGATGCAGGCGGCCAATCGCAAAACCCAGAAATATGGTGGGCTGCCCACCTCCTATATATTTCAACCTGTGGCCCTCTGAAACCTTCAGCTTCGAATTTCATCAATGAAATTGGCAGCCGTATCTCTTCTATCAATGGTGACAAACGCGAGCCAATCTTCCTTTTTCAACGACTGTCTAACCTCATTCAGCGGTACAATCTTTTAGCATTTACGGGTACCTCCTTCCTTTCAAGCCCTGATGACGTGGCCTTATCCTCCAGACAATTTCGCATCATATAATAATCTCTAATAAGTCCCTGGGGACTGAAGTACCTCAGGGCTAAAAAAAAAAAATAATATCTCTATCAGATGCCTCTAATACCTCTATCAGCGCTTGTCAATGGTTGTGCAGCGCTTCGCTTTTTGTAGCACTTTTTCTAGCAATAAAACCATCTGCGAAGAACAACGCACTCCCTAACTCTTTTAATCCCGAGGGGTCATATGTACCTCAGGGGAAAAATAATAATGGCTCCAACGGATTTCGCTGGTTCTTCAACGTGAGAACACTGCCTGCCTCTTCTGGACATTGCCACCACTCACTTAGCTCGCCTAATAATAGTAATAGTAATAGTAATAATAATAATAATAATAATAATAATAATAACAATAATAATAATAATAATAATAATAATAATAATGAAAATAATAATAGTAATAATGAAAATAATAATAGTAATAATGAAAATAATAATAATGAAAATGATGATGATGATGATGATGATGATGATGATGATGATGATGATGATGACGACGACGATGATGACGATGATGAGGATGAGGATGATGATGATGATGATGACGACGACGATGACGACGATGACGACGATGACGACGATGACGACGATGACGACGATGACGACGATGACGACGACGACGATGATGATGATGATGATAATTTCAGACTGACAAATTGCAGTATGATTACAAGCACAGTATGAGTGAATGATGACGAGTCATGACAGAACTCGATTTTAACCGTCGGCAGCCACGCAGAGCGTCCATTATGCTGTACTTCTTCATTTTTAACATACACCGCCACCTAGCGAAATAAGGAAAGAAGTCAACCATAGGATATGCGGGTCTCGAACTCGGTTTCTCGATGCGTCCCAGTGTGTTCACCACTACTCTACGGTGAGTTATTACGCTAAATGTTCGTTTATCTGTATAATTAATGAGTGTTCAGCCAGTTTGCTGTCCAATTGTGTCGTTATGCTGTGGATGTTCACTGGGTGTCATATAATGTCGTTTCATTCATCCACCAGTCTTATGAACCTGTCAGATTTTTTACCAGCAGGTATTTCGATATCCTAATTGGCTTCAGGATTGAAATACCCTTCAGCAGCGCTTCCGACTCAGCCTCGCATCATCGCATGGACGAATGTGATTGGAAGCGTCGATATGGAAGTACATGGAACGATGCATGGGCAAAATAGCGCCGACAAAAGAGCGCCCGACATAATGGCCCTTAAATATAGGCCTATCAAACGCGTTTGGTCGGCACTCTTGCGGGCTCCACGACATTTCGTTTACAGACAATTCGTATACCACACTTCGTCTAAGCAGGAGCAGAATTGACGAAAAGAATTCTGTTAAAATAGAACCTGGATCGATGAAAGGGGTACTTGCTAACTAGAAGCTGGATCGATTAAAATTAACTGGGCCAATGTAAGACTTAAACTGGATCGAAGAAAATAATGCCTTTTAAGAAAGGGGAATGCATCAATCTAGCTTCAAGTGAGACCGCATTCCATTCACCAATCCAGCTTCTAGTTAAACATACAGCTTTTCATCAATATACCTGTTGCGGGTTTCACTTTCGCTAGCTCCTTCTTCTAGATGACGAGATTACCGCCGGTTCTATTTCCTCAATCACCAAGCTCAGCAACACGACACACTGGATGGTTTAGTATGTATATTTAATGGTAGATATACACACACCACTGATCCTACCCACACTTACTAGAGTTATTAGTATCCTTTTAGAAATGTTTCCCTGGTTTACATTGGAGACGGGGTTCCCCAACTACGTTGATTACCCTTATCGTCAGAACGATCTAACGTCTCCCCCTTCAGAAACAAGTCCCTGTTCCTTCCTTTGCTACACTATATATGAACCCTTATAGAGGCGATTTCCTTCGCCATCCCAATAGCAAAATTCGTATCTCTATTGGACGAAAGATCACCTGCTGAAACTATTACTAAACCTGGTTGGTCAGATCTTGGTGTCCCTAGCATAACGTCTCATCACTCGAGGCGTACAGTTGATGTTTGATTAGCGGCTGTTATGGCTGGGCCTTGTTAGTGTCATAGACAGGGATCTAGTTACATTATTACAGTTACACCGCTCAATAGGTTGCGCCGTTCGTATCGGAATTGTCCCTCATTCTTGATTAGTGTCAACAACCCGGTTCAGACCAGATCTTCAGCTGGTTCATGAATTTCTTGTCAATGGGTCGCAGAGATGGGGAGGGGCAGGCGGCTTTAACGTCTGCCTCGAGGTGTCGAGTTTCGTTGTTTGACACTCCGTTGATCTTTGCATACTTCTCGCCGTCTGTATTGAGACCGTCTGCCTCCGGCGAAACCCATTGATGTCTTCTCTCTCAGGTTTCAGGTAGACATCTTCATTCGTAGTAGATATCTTCATTCGTAGTCCGCCCACGCCTCTATATAGCGCCATCGTCCAGAGTTTCGCGTGTGACAATATCCTCTATTAGTCTAGTTAATATTAAGCGTATTAATATAACGCAATGTTAAGTGTTTTAATATAACGCAATATTAAGTGTCTTAATGTAACGCAATATTAAGTGTATTAATATAACGCAATATTAAGAGTCTTGTCTTGACCCTCGCTTCCATTTAGGCAGAAACATATCATCGCTCCCGCTCCCACTCAAACTGCATTCTTTTCATCAATCTTGTTCCCAGTGATAAAAAATTGCTTTCATCAATCCAGCTTCTTATATAATTAGAAATCTTATAAAGGAATCGGCAAACACTTATTTCGACTGTTGTACAAAAACATTGCCTCTCGTAAAGCACATGACAAGTAATTTCTGCCCAGTGACTCAACAAGCTCAGAATCTTCTATTTGGCCTCAAAGGTAGATCGTAACCAGAGTATATGGAACTACATTATTCGTAGCAACAGACTTCCATGGCCCTCATGATCTCATTGCGTGTACAACATAGGTCTATACGAAGAGCGAGTGAGGTACTAAAATCCGCAATATTAAGTGTCTTAATATAACTCAATATTAAGAGTCTTAATTTAACACTACAGATACAGTAAATGCAGGCTTTCCTGACCCAGCAACAGCAACAGTTTGCGTAGAATGGTTTTCGATAAAATGTGGTTAATATCTTGTTTCAATAAAACAATACTTGCACACATAATATAAATATATAGTATAAAAAAATGTTAGAAGTCGAGACCAATTATTTCCGCCCTCTTAAACGTTGAAGCTGCGATGCGCTCACGTCATTTTCACTAACCTCTAACGACACAACAACTTCAGTTCGAATTTTTTATGAATTAGTCCACAGCTCTGTTAACTGATTAAAATTTGACAACTAGCATCTATAGCTGTCATCTGTATAACGCAGATTTAATAAAACTCATCCCTGCTCGAGTCTATTCGCATTATGGCTTTATTAAAATTGACAGAACGACGGATAAGAATTGAAAGAATGTGAAATCCATGCATCTGTCTTCGTCTCTGCCTCCCAATCTTTCTCTGTGCTAGTGTGTGTGTGCCTGTGGTTGCCTGTCAGTCGATATCTCTTATATCAAAAGACTCAATTTTTTTATCTGTCATTTACGCATTCACACGCACACCAACATAGGAATATGTATTTATCACTCTTATATAACATAAACGCTTTAAGGCCTAACCGGTTTCGAAGCCTTCAGTTAATCTAAATCTTCGTGTAAATATTGACGCCTTGTTGTCGCCTTTTAAAAGCGCCCAAATGTTGGCCGACCTTTTGAAGTCGCTATATTGATGGTCGCCCTTTCGAAGTCGCCTGCTGGACTGTCAACCGAGAAGTCAGTCGTTCAAACTACCCTTAGTTAGATATTTGCATGCATATATCGTATTCTTCTTTCCATAGGCCTATATCTAACTCAGCTATTATAAAACAGACTATGCACGGTCGATGGGATAATCATACATCCAGGGAGAAAACTGGACACTTGGTCTCATATGCCGAGGTTAAGGTAATGAAGTCGCTAGTGTATGCATGTACGTGTGCATGCATGAATACATGAATACATACATACATACAGACATACATACATACGTACATACATACACACAACCTAACTAACATGCATACATACACACATACATACATACATATATGCATACATACAAGCATACTTACATACATACATACATGCATACATGTCATACACACATACATACATACATGCATACATACATACATGCATACATGCATACATGGAAACATAGATACATACATACATACATACATACATACATACATGCATTCATACATACAAACATACATACATGCATACATACATACATGCATATATACATGCATACATACATACATACATGCATACATACATACATTTATACATATATACGTACATACATACATACGTACGTACGTACATACATACACATAAATTAGATTTACTTGACAAATTCAAATTCGGTCAGTTGTATTCCTTTCTTCCACTAGACAGGCATAGTTAATGTGTTTGACCTTTCATCTGGATTGGGCTTCATTTTCCAGTATAGGGCCAACGTGTACTTCGTATCGTAGCCGTATTCGTAAAACATAGAGCTATATCTTGTTATCATAAAAAACGTGCAGGCCACTCCATGGTCATGTATACGCCATAGATTGTCCCGATTTCTAAAGGAATAAACTCCAACCAGGACCATATCATGGATCTGATCACTGATTATATTTTGATATGGCACCTGTGTAAAGCTCGTTCCCGCAAATTCGAATTTGTGGGCGCCGTTGAAATTACGTGTTTACCATTGACGGAGTTCAGTCGTATGACATGCTGTTTAAGTTTCTGAACTTTGAATGGAGGGTCATCGACCAAATACACAAATATAATTATTGTTGGGGCTTATTTTGTACTGAACAATAAGCTGTAGCAAAATCTTTATTAAAAATTAATGGAGTCACATCTTAAGAATATTTTTTTACCTTTACAGAAGTAGTTTGTAAGATACACGTCTTCATAAATTAGTCAAAAGTAAACGTTTGTATAATAAAAAGTCTGATGCCTCAAACCGAATTGTGTCCAATATCTATAGCACGAAGAGTGTCCTCGATGGATAGCACCCCATCAAGTCGCGATTGAAAACACTGCAGCAAACGTTCCGGCAGGTTGGTTGCACGTTTTCAGCGTTTGACGGGCGGCTTCTCACGAGTCACGAGCAGCCTGCAAGATGGCCACTCTTGTCAAAGCTTCATCTTGCTGTAGTGCGCGATCAGTACCCATAGCAGGGATGTGGTCTCGAGACCGCAGTCTCGGTCTCGAGACCGGAGAACTGCGGTCTTGGTCTTGATCTGGAATGCATCGGTCTTGGTCTTGGTCTCGAATGCTTCGGTCTCGGTCTTGGTCATAAAGAACGATCTTGTGATTGGTCTATGTCTTAAATTAGCGTTCTTCGTCATTTGCCGTATCAGAGTAATTTTTTCGATATTTGTCGGTTATTGTTGGATAATTAGAAACACCGGATGTTGAGGCTGTACGCGATTGTTATCGATTTATGGCGTGCTGGCCAAACTAATGGATCTTTATATGCACGTTACTAGGGCAGAAAAATAAATGCATTTGCAACGAAGCTACACATTTCAAAATTTATTTCCCAATCCAATATTGATGTGGTGAGCCACGTGTATATGCACTGTTAACATACAATTCCTAGGTCCGAGGAATGGATGCATTCGAGACCAAGACCGAGACCAAGACCAAGACGTATGCATTCCAGACCAGACCAATTTCAAGTGCGATATTCTCAGGCCGAAGCCAAGGGCTGAACCCGCAAAAGTTCAGAGTGCCATGGCGGGTAAAACTGTTTTCTGGACCATTAATAAGATTAATATTCTTCAGCAATAAAATTTGTGTTTTGAACGTGTTATTCCGTCTTAGCGTCTTAATAAATTAAATTGTTTATAAAATATATCCGTCTTGGTCTTAAACCATCGGTCTCGGTCTTGGATCACTCGGTCTCGGATCACTCGGTCTCGGTCTTGGATCTCTCGGTCTAGGTCTTGAGTTTTTGGTCTCGTGCCCATAACACTGACCCATAGTGACGGGTGGGAATGGCCAAAAAGACTCGTAAATCCACGATTCCACGACTAGCAAAAGTGATTGGTTCTAGAAGATCCGGCAATGGTGGAATCGTGGACATTGCACATAGGGGGATGGTAATGTGGCAGGTGTTCGTCTAACGCGAATGGGTTCAATGCTACCGCTGTTTTGAGGTCTTCTTATAGTTCTTACGGTGTAATTTACATAAGTTGAATCGAAATAATTGAGAAGCTTGTGTACGTCGTCCAAGCCGTCTCCAGTCGGCATGGAACCGCGTGAAAACGTCATGCCTTCGAATACGTGGCCTTCAGGTAGGAGGACTAGCGCGTCAATCCTCCCGCAGAAATGTCGTAGGCTCCCATTCTCTTTATACGCGGTGGAAAGTCCAAGGTCCTGTATTTACCCAGAGAGGTGCTCTGCGTTAGATGGTAGAAGCACCTCTGAAAGATGACATGTTCAGTTATTGTTCACACAGGTTAGCTTTCACTGCATTCATGGTGGCGCACGTGTTCGTAATCACAAATTATTGTGGTGGGTTGAACACTGAGTCCCAGTTCCTCTCCCTTTTGCATTACATGACATACTCTATTGGAAGTTAGCAGCAGCGATGAGCGATTGCGAATTGTTTCTATCCTGCTGATAATACGGTTGATTTGAAACCATATTGTCACAGTATTTCTTTATTCAATTAACAATGAAAACTCTTCAATGACCATCAGTCGAAGTGGCTTGGCTTTCACCAATTCACTTGACCGACATTTTGTCCCGATCAACCACTGGCAACAAAATGGGCGCCGTCGTTTTTCTCTAGCGCCTTTCTATTGACATCAGTAATTAACTTTCACGACACTTTCGCAGAATGGGATGCCAGCGAAGATTAGTCATTCCAATAATTATACCTAAAAGCTTTTCTAATTTCACAGTAATAGAATGGGTCGAATAAAACTCATGGTAGGTTGAATCACAATTTAAATTATTAGTTGGGTGACATTACATTAAAATTTAAATGGAAATTCTTAACCATTGGTTAGCTACAGTGTAAATTATCCGACGACGGTCTTGAGTCGCCGCTATTTAAATTGGTTTTTGCAATGGACTGGTTTCAATTGAACCGGTCTGGGGTTCAATGTACGACTGTAAAGCGTAGAATGGGTTCTGTACGCTGTCTGAGGTCAAAGGTCACATATGAAAGCAATGGAAGCGGCGTCCTTATGGGAAAATGGAGGAGTCAGACATCGAAGTCATTTCATTGACACACACTCTCTCTCTCCTTCGCTGCACACCCCTGTCGCTGTAGGCCTAGTGATGCATTAGGCAGATGTATCGCAATTGGCTCGAAAAGCAACTAAAGGCACAGGTGGAGCAGCAGGAAAGAACTAATTAATAAACGATCAGACATCGTGGCGATGATTTTACGAACGCTTTTCAGAGTAGCTAGGTGATTTACTTGATGAAGTATAACCGAATGGGGTCAGAAGGTCAGGCCACATGTATCGCCTATAGGCAGACGGCGAAATAGTTAGCACATTCTGAATAGACAATAGAGGGTAACGTAGAAATTAAATCGTTTATCACATTCTTATCTCTAATCCACTATTTAAAGGGTAAACGGTACAAAGAAATACGCGATGGATGGAACAAGCATAATATGCTACTTGTTGCATTCATCCGCGGTGAAACTAAGAATTCCGAACCGTTCAACACACTGAAGAAACATCTATAGGCCCTACATGTGTGAAAGAACACGAGCAACGTTCAGTTATATTCATCACTTTCAGCCTTTACCGATCCTCTTTCTATTCTTTATTCATAATGCTATGTCAATTTTCTTCCATTTTTCGCGATAAACAATTGAATATCCTGATGCATGCATGTATATGTGTATGTATGTATGTATATATGTATGCATGTATATATGTATGTATGCATGTATGTATGTATGTATATATGTATATATGTATGTATGCACATGTATGTATGTACATGTATGTATGTGTGTATGTACATGTATGTATGTATTTTATTTATGTATGTATGTATGCATGTATGTATGTATGTATGTATATTTGTATGGTATTCAGCCATCCCAATATATAAACAAGTCATCCCAATATATAAACAGGGTCCTAGGGATGACGTTAAAAACTACAGGCCCATTTTTACCTTACCGTTTTTTTTACCAAACTACTTGAAAACACAATGTATATAAGACCTTATGACTTTATTATAAATCAAAATATCCTTTGCCCAACTCAGCATGGCTTCCAGTCCGGATATTCAACTGCTATGTCTTTAATTAATCTTCAGAATAATATCTCTAAAGCGATCGATAATAATGAATATTCGATAGGCATTTTCATTGATATTGCCAAAGCTTTTGACGCTGTCGACGATAAACTCCTCCTGTTAAAAATGGAAAATTTAGGAATTCGTGGATTGGCTCTGTACTGGTTTCGTAGCTACCTTCACAATAGGCACCAACAAGTGTTCTGCAACGGCCTGTTATCATCCTTAAAACTTGTACGGTATGGTGTTCCCCAAGGTGCAATTCTAGGTCCCTTTCTCTTCTTAATTTTTATTAACGACTTACCGAATGCTTCATCTTTGCTTCACTTCCTCCTTTTTGCCGATGATACCAATATTTTTGCCTCGCATAAATCTTATGATGCTTTGCTTGAATTAGTGAACAAAGAACTGTCCCATGTTACTGACTGGTTTCTTGCTAACAAATTATCATTAAATATCTCAAAAACCAATTTTATTCTATTTAGATCGCACCGCAAGCATATTCCGCCTACTGAAGGTCTACTCTTTATTAATGACATTCCAATTCCAAAAGTTTCCACCACCAAATTTCTTGGCATTCAGATTGATGAATTTCTATCTTGGAAGGCTCACATTGCTAACATTTCATCAAAAATTGCTAAAAACATAGACATTATATCTAGAATAGCCTATCTCCTTCCAACTTACATCTTGTAATTAACCTATATTATACCATGATTCATCCATATCTCTCTTATTGTAATTTAGTACGGACTTCAAATTGCTCATCCAGACTTATTCCGTTAATTACTCTCCAATAAAGAGCGCTCCGGGTAGTCCTTGGTCACTATAAGGTTCGTTATTGGCACTTTAACGACATGTTTAGTTATTCTCGCATTTTAAGTTTCCATCAAATAACAAAGCTCTAAATTAATGAGTTCATGTATAAATATGTTAATACGTTAATGCCACCAATTTTCTCCAATCAGTTCATCCAAATATCTTCTACTAACCCATACAATGTTCGCTCTTCGTCTAATTACAGACCAATTTTTTGTAGGACGAACACTCGAATATTCTCCATTAAAAATACGGGTCCCAATGAATGGAATAAGACGCCCATTGACATTCGACAATCTCAGAGCATCAGTACATTTAAGAAAAAACTCATGACACACCTATCTGCTACTAGTAGGCTTCGTAATTATCTTATTACTGTTTAGTCATCTTATTGATGTTATTGGAGAATCATTTGAATCATCATTACTTATTGCCACTATCAATATCTTGAGATTTGTGTATACGAACTTGATTAGTTAACTAGTTAAGACAAAAACTTCTGTTAACTGCACTTTGACCTACTGCTGATTAAGATTTCATGGAAAGGGTAGGCCCGGCTAGCGGGATCTTTGGGTCCCTTAGAATATTATGTTATTGCTAAAATGTTCTTTTGTACAGCTTTTTTCGTTTTTCTACTTGTTATGTAAGAACAGTGTACAATACAACTGGGATCAATAAAAACTTATTTGATTTGATGTATTGTATAAATCCGTTATCTATAACAGACAGCTGGGAGGCTGAATAATCAATTGATCAAATTCAGACAATACGGAATACTGAAGCTAACTAAATTTGGTTAATGCTTGGTGATACTGACCCTTCTCCACTTCTCAGCAACAATCTATAGTGACCGTTCAATGGTTTTTGTTCACAAATCGTGTCAGTTTGAGACATAAAAATGAAGCTCGAAATACAGAAATCCCTTCAGATAACAAATTCTAGTTTCTGCAAAAGTCTAACTGACAAGTTGATTAGAAGGACTGCTGTTATTATCCACCCCATGAACGCTGTGATCAGGTGAATCGGGGTAAGAGTTCTTGAAGAGGGGCGAGGGATGGAAGAGCCTGAGGCAGAACATACATAAACTGGACAGCACTGAACAGCATCCTTTAGATTCTGATATTAGTCAGAGATCTGTGGCTAAAAATCGAGTATCCAAGGCCTAGTAAGGCCTATGTGCTGAGTTAAAGCAGATTGCTTTGGGGAATAGTTGCATCGTACAGTTCAGTCTTTACTGTGGCTACTCTTTATTTGGCGCTAGTGTTTCACGTCATCAGAGGTTTTGCCTCCAAGTGATTACGTACAGTGGTGTCCCGATTAGTATTTTTTTAATTTTATGTTAGTTCCGAAGAGGATAATCATTGCAAACAATCGATAATTCAGACTAATGACGTTATCTACTCCCCATTCTATCACGAGATGGCCAGCAGATAAGGTTGAGCACAATGTCATCACAGTCTTAAGTTCCCTAATGGAATTAAGGGTTTACAATGAAATGGGAATAACGTCAATGTCGATGACATATGTTTGACTTTGAAAGCTGTCTCAATCGGTGAAACTGCTATTAAGAGATTGAAAAGGTTAGTCATCAAACGCACCGGATGTCATTCCATTGTTGTGTCATATTATTTTTTCTTAACGAGCCACATCTATATTCATAAAAACTTAGACCTAAGCAACCGGTAACTGCTCTCTACACAACAACTTTCTTTAAATTCCTATTTGTAATGGCTGACTGGCTGACTTTTCATGGGTAAAAAAATGAAAAACCAAATTCTATATCTAAATCGATTCTGTGTCACAGTTGACTGGTGCGTCCACATTAATTTGACACTCGCTAGATGTCAGCAACAGCAGTGTTTACGCGTCTTGAGTCTCGACACAAATAGCAGATATATACATGTAGACTTGTAAGCTTATTAATAATTATTAAATCTTCGCTCTTATTTAGATTCTGAGCTTTCTTTTGATGTAGATATTATTTCTACGTCAGAATTTGATGCGTTTATCTACAGGTCAATCATTGCCATTCCTCATAAAACAACTGATGAGGAGCCGATCGTACATAAAACGACGCCCTTCGCGGTAGATGTTGATCGTGTGACTTTGGGAGACAAATTTAGTTCCCAATGTACTCTACACCCCCGTCCTGTAATACTTGAAGAAGTATCGTAGTTCACTGGTCCTCCTATTGGTCTGTTGCGTGAACGGTGCCAGTTGAGCGTGAGACACCGAGCATCCTGTTGGGCTCATTGGCCGCCGTCATCGTTCGTTTCAGGTGCATGGGTTGGATGATGGACTGGAGACGACGGGAGGTCATACGCTCAGGAGTCAGAGCGAAATTAGGAGCGACGCATGATGTCATTAGCCCTCTTCGGAATTTCCTGCTCGTGACGGTGTAGATGATGAAATTGACGGATGAGCTGATCAGTGCCAGTGTGTCTGCAACAGCCGTGTAGTAGTAATGCCAGTGGCCACACGAACGCTGGCTGTCACTGATGACCGTCCAGAGCACGTGGTCGATGAAGGTCGGAGTCTGGCTGAAGATGAAGACGAAGACGACGACGACCAACACAAGGGTTATCTCTTGCTGATGATAGATGCACTTACCCATCGCCATACGACGCCTCTGCTGAACCTATGTCAACAGAAAAACAGACCAACACAATCATCACTATATAGAGGCCATGCTGCAGTATATTAGTACGTATAAGGAACACCCACAATGACTTAGACACCGACTGACGCACTTACATACTAAACGGCCCCAGTGACTCACTGTGTGAGGTAACGACTTACTGAATCGGTTAGTGAGTCATAATGACTAACTGAATGGGTTAATGACTTACTAAACGGGTTAATGGCTCACTTTGGGGTTAATGACTCACTGAATTGGTTAATGACTTACTGAATAAATTAATGCCTCACTGATTGAGTTAATGACTAACTGATTGGGTTAATGACTAACTGATTGGGTTAATGACTAACTGATTGGATTAATGACTAACTGACTGGATTAATGACTTACTGGTTAGGTTACTGATTGACTGATTGGGTAAATGACTAACTGATTGGATTAATGACTTACTGAATGAGTTAATGCCTCACTGATTGGGTTAATGACTAACTAACTGATTGGGTTAATGACTAACTGATTGGGTTAATGACTAACTGATTGGATTAATGACTTACTGGTTAGGTTAATGACTTACTGATTGGATTAATGACTTACTGGTTCAATAACAGCAGGTTAATAACATATTGAATTGACACAGTGACTGGGTTAATGACAGTGTGGCACAGTGGCTGATTGTTTAGAGGGGTAAGCCCGTAACGGTCAGTGTTCGCTGATTGCTGTATGGGGTAATGACTTGCTGATAGGGTTAATGACTTACTGATTGGGTTAATGACTTACTGGTTGGGTTAATGGTTTAATGAATGGGTTAATGATTGGTTTGATGACTCAGTCACACTACTCATTGACCCTGCAGTGAACCTGACTCTCTCTCTGTCTGTCTGTCTGTCTGTCTCTCTCTCTCTCTTCAATCATTCACTGAAGATTTTAAGATTTCAAATACGGTATAAATTACGAACGTGCGACGCGTTGCATGATCTCAGCATTTTTTTAGAACAAAATATTCTCACGCAATGCATCAATAAATCCGTATGCGCTTAACTTAACTGTGCCTTTTTCAATCCATCTTGTACTTAATCCCATTAATCCAGCTTTTATATTAACAAGCATTCTTTTTCCAATCCGACTTCGTTTTTAGCCCGATTTTTTCATCAATTCAACTTCTGCCTACACGTAAGACATAATTCTTTCTTCAATCCAAGATTCTCTTTATCCATTTTATACTTGCGCATAATCCTTTCCATTTTCCCGGCTTCTAGAAGTTCTAGTTAACATCCATCCGGCTTCTGTTTGAACGCGATTCTCTTCATCAATCCATTGATGAAGAGGAAATATCGTTCTTAGTTCTAGTCGGCGTCAGTAAGAATCTGGCGGGAGCTGACGGCATCGGACTTCAGCATGAATCATTTCATAAATCCCCCTTCTACTTAAAAGCACGAATCCTGCCTGAATTTTTTTTATCAATTCCTTTTCTTATTAGGCATGAATATTTTTACACATTCCCGCTTCTATTTAGGGATGATTCTTTTCATAAGTCCAAATTCTATTTAATAGATAAAAAAAATCCTTTCCTCATTCCCGCTACAATTAAAGCTGCAATCTTATCACCTATCGACCGGACACCAATCTTCGGACTATCGAACCTTCAGATTATCGACACAGAACAGATACTGGCCATGGCATACCGAAAATGGGTCTTCACGAGTTCAGATTTTTTCCCACGTCTATCTCTAGACCGCAATCTGATAATTTACTCCTTGTTTACGGATAGGCTTTGTCATGTCATCCATTATGTTTAATCCTCAGACAAAAGAGCATACATGCCTACACAGGAGACCATATTCTGCAATCTTTTGCGGCACTCTTCATCTTTGATATCTTCATTTTACGATTGATTGCGCTAACGAGTCTGATCTTGCCTTGCCTTCATGAAATCTAGAAGTTGAAGACAATAGAGTCGAATGGACAACACTCTTCGTTCTTAGTTCTATTCGGCGTCAGTGAGACTCTGGCGGAAGCTGACGTCATCAGCCTGTCACGACGTCACTCCGAAGCAGGATTATGACCTTTTTCCCATGCTTAGAACTTCACCTTTCATCTAAGCCCTATGGCAGTCCATTGGCAAAGAAGCAGGTTCCATATCAGAGTTTTGAACTCTGACCTATGTCTATTATGCACGTTCTGCCGTAGGCCTACCCAGTATAGTTAATTTAATTACCGATTCGAAACGGTCCGTGCTTTTAGGATATCCGTTAACAGTCATTTGAAACTAACTGCACTCGCAGCGTTGAAATGCTTGCTTGTATGCTTGTATGCTTCTCTGCGGCTGTTTGTCTCCTTGCCTGACTTGTAACGAAATACGAGCATCAATCATGCCCTAAGATCAGACGAACTACAGTTGTCCAGTGAGACCAAAATGTCCCGCTGGCCTAAGTTTCGTCACTCCGAAGCAGGATTATGACATTTTTCCCATGCCATTCGTGTCTGAGCTGTATCGTGTCGTGACCAAGCGTTGGCTGCTACAACCAGTTAGTTAATGGTTCCGTTCCCTGCAAGTGTCTTTGGGAAAATGGCAATTTGTTGTTGAGTGGCAACAAATCTGTTCAGTTCTTCGGTTAATGAAGTATGAAAGTGGATGCGTCATAGGGCATATGTCATGATATGTATGCGTCTTTCAACGTTTTGAAACTTCAGAGGTGCAGCCTAATACTCGCTCCACCCATTCGACGCATCTTGGCCCCTGCAGAGACACCCTGAAGTCTGAACATCCATGAAACTATCAGTGAAGATTCCTTCCTTTGTTTCATTTAGCCTAAACTAACGTTCTCCATATAGCCTACATGTATTCATGCAAAAGAATTCTGAATGTTACTTGGTACCTACTGGATTTATTATCAGGATATTGTATAAGAAATGCCTTACAATGACATGGAGGCACGCACTTTGAATATGTTTCAATGCAGTTTCTTTGCAAATAAAGTATATACAAACATGCAGTGTAAGTGTGACCGTCTGCGGTTTCATTATTATTTTAATTATCATTGTTATCTAATTGAAACAATGAAGCTAAATTCTTCAGGTTTGAATTTATCCCTCTTTGGGAGGGGTCAACCACGTATTCAAAAGGTTCTCGGATCCATTGAACAGTTTTGGAGCAAATGTTTTTATAACTGGATGTCCGTCCTGACGTCAACCCTCTTTCCGATGGGAAACCTAGACTGGCAAGACGGCGCAACCCACACCACACACTGCCAGCCCTGTCGTTGTTGGTCCGCGATGTTTCATCTGCTTATATCGCAGCTGACCTCTATGTCTATAGGTCGTTCCACTATCCACCACCTGTGGACGCGTGTGATAGCAGTACAGCTCTGCCACACAGAACAATCGAGCTAAGCGTAAGCTTACTAATCGAACAAACAAGCTAATCGTACTAATCGTACGATCGAGCTAATCGAACAATCGATTAATCGAGTTTTATTTTGACCCTCGGTTAATCGATTAGTAAAACTCGATTAATCGATTAGTTTGTCCAAGCCTACCTATGAATCGCTTCTGAGATCCATCTCTTGTCATTATCTCAACTCTTCTACTTCTAAGCTGTTGCTATGCATGAAGTGTGTCTATTACTTGTCTGATTGTACATGCGATTGCAGGCGTTCATATTTATTGTACTGTTTGTTATTGTTAGTTTTTAGTCTTCTTATTACATTTTAATCATATTTCTGTTTATTCAAAGGTGTTTGTATTTTTTAAAATTAGTTCATACCAGGTAATTATCATTTAGATACCCCGAATAAGACTAGAATAATTATTGGACCCACTAAGGAATGTCTTATAGTGCTTTCCTCAGTAGGTAGTATGAGGGTGTAACCAATTGCAGCGTTGGCTCGTTGACCTTTTAAAGGCTTCAAACACCTCCTTTACGCACTTAATGATTTCCATAATATCCCGATAAATTTTTATTGCCCTGTTCACACTAGCAATCATTGCCAACTTGTCAAGTGTAGTCAGCAAAGTGACCATGACTTTATAGCTGCATTAAATGGTTCCCGGACAATTCGGCGACGGAAAATTCGGCGCCGGATGAGTTTGTAAGTGTATTTAGACCAGATATCGGTATGAATTAACTGACATTATTAAATTATTGAGAATGTGAGCGAAATAGTATTCTCCATATTTTCCAGCACATGTCTGGTTATTATAAAGACTAGTGAAGACAACAACCCTAAAATACTGACTTTGAGTGATTGCGATTAAAGAGTGTAAGTGTAATAACATTAAGAAATGGATTAATCAACTTCTATACACTGCCGTTAGTAAATACTATGTGAGTCAGAAACTGAAATCGATGTAATTTGTAATATTCTTTAGTTTTCTCTACAGTGGAGGACTACTCTAGTTAGAAGGTGACACGGTCCCTATGTGTTGACTATGACTCTACAATGTGCTGGATGATATGGAAAATATTCCCATTCTAAATATTTTTAAAAATGTCAGTTACTACTTACTGATATCTGGTCTAAATACACTTACAAACTCATTCGGCGCTGAATTGTCCCGGCGCCAAATTGTCCGGCGCCGAATTGTCCGGTCACCGCATTAAATGTACTTAGCGCATCTGAACATGGAATTCACTGTCCAAGTCCGGTGTTGCCATAAGTTCTCGCTCTAATTTATTCGCTATATACAGGGCTCTGGGCTTGGCACAAGTCCAGATATTGAGACCAATTAAACAGAAACAAGTTTTCCTTCAGAGTAGGCCTATCGACTTTCACCTGTCCGGCAGTTTCCGAGTTGACCTTAAACTAAAACCTTAGGCCTATCCTATTCCGACACAGTAGAGGACATTTAATTTATGTGAAGTTACTAATCGAACTAATCGCGATTATACAAAGTCGTGTATATATATACGAGTATAATTTAAGTTGACATTAATATCGATGACATTATAAAAGTTAAACCTCGAGGGTCCTGAAATGTGGCACATAAAGTGATGTAGTGTAATACACTTCAATGTAATGTAGCTGATCATCATTATACAGCGCTCTAGTATATTTTGAACTTTAAGGTGAAAGATACTTGTGGTAGACTCCGACTACGCAGTTTTCCGAACATGCGAAACTATAGAACAAAGGCTGTTAATTCCTTTGGAAACGCATCGCACCATCAGCACCATTATGACCGCCACCGACAGAGGATAATTATATATAGATGTGTGTGTCAGATGCTAAGAGAATTACATATCTATACAAATAAAGACAAGATTCTAAGTTTGCGTGTCTGTCCGGCTATGCATTTGCACAGCTTTAGAGCTATTGACTCGAAACCCTCGTCGTTGACTAGGGGAACACCTGGGACACCCAGTAGAGAATTTGGTGAACCCCGCGGCCGCCCTCTTCCTGGTTTCCAGGGCCAAAAAACCTGCCTCAGGACCCCCCAAGGAAAGTTTCCTTCGACATGAGCGTGTCGACGAAAAACACCTGCTGTACGTGATATCTGTCTGACACACCCATTCTTCTTTGGAGTGTAGGACAAAAGCTACCCCGGACAAAAGCCCCCCGGACAAAAGCCGTTCTCAACTAGGACGAAAGCCCCCCCCTGTAGACCATAAGCTCACCCAAATTATATATGCATGCTTGCATGTGTCTACATATGATGCATGGTTGTATGTACAATTTGTATGTGTGCATGGATGTGTCCATGTCGGCCAAGTGTTACTAAAATCTGTAAAATATTTATTTTTAGCGGGTTGTCATATTGCTTTGGTTCCAATACCTGCAAAGTTTGAAGATGAAATGGTTGGTAATATGAGGTGTGCATGCTGGAAGTCTTCGTTTTATAAGCACACATTTATGATATTTTCATCTATAGGGGTCTTCACCCACTCTCAGAGAGATGATTATTGCGTATGATTATCACTGACTGACTGTCATCAACTGTAAGCATACTTACTAGCTGACCTTCACCGCTTATTTTCTTAGATTATCATCTATATAGAGGTATTCACCACTCTCTCTTATTACCGGGAGATGATTATCGCTTGTCACTGACAGTTTGCTAACCAACTGTAGGCCTACCTGCTTACTAGCTGACGACCTTCACCGCTTATTAAGGTGTGTCACGGACTGTTTGCAGTATTTATGCATCCAACAAGGTAAATAAAGATTCAGAACTGGACTCACTTTGTCTCCTATACGACACGATAATTAGTTGCTTGTTTTCATATATTTTACATAATGGCAGTTATATATATAACTTGTCATCATCCGATCATACATTACACTAGGGGGCTTTTGTCCGGGGCAAATGTCCTACCCAAAATCGGGGGGTGGGCTTTTGTCTGGGGTCTTATGTCCGGGGGGCTTATGACGGGGGCTTTTGTCCGTTCCTCTCTTCTTTTACACAATCATGAATGAATGGACAGCTTGGGAGATATCCTACAAGTAGCAGGTATACAGTCTCTCTGTCCGGCTATGCATTTGCACAGTTGTAGAGCTATTGACTCGAAATTTTCGTCGTTGACTCGGGGAACACCTGGGATACCCAGTAGAGGGGCTGGTGAACCATCGGTCGCCGTCATCCTGCTCTCCAGAGCCAAAAACCTGTCTCAATCCGTGCAACGCCGGGTTTCCCAGTAATTTATGAATTACTATTCAATTTAAGAATTAATATTCATATCGAGAATTCCAAGCATCCTAAACGCTCAATCGATTATCTTTGACAAGAAAACACGGATTATACCACTTAATGATAAAACGCCGTCGCTGTCACGTTACCTTAAGCGTCTCAATGAGCTTAACGTTGAGGAAGGCGAGCGACAATAGAGGTCCTCCATGGACCAACAGGAAGTAGACGACGTTTGCGTAAAGAATTCGGTAGATCTTGTTGTCTCCGATTGAACTCAGTTCGAAAACCTCTTTCGAGGCGTTGTGTCCCATACAAATGACTTTACTCTGGTACTCGAAGAAGCGCGGAATGTTGTAGACAACCGAGAAGGCAGCCAAGTAAAGGACGTGCCGCCTGGCTTGGCCAGTGGTGCCAAACAGGTGCCTACCGGGGCGGAACGGGCGACAAACAGCAAGGTATCGGTTGAGAGAGACAAGCACCGTCATAAAAATAGTCCAGGTATATGGGATCTGATGCAGTGGCCAGAGATATGGTATTATGGAGAGGTAGATACGGTGGTAGCCATACAGAAGCCCCGTGTAGGGATAGACGTTAGGCAGAAGGTAGAGTGGAACGGTGGCTATTAGTACGAGACAGTCGGCCACAGCCAATGTGTACAGAAGGAAGCTAGTGGCTGACTGACTGCGCTGCTTCAACAGTACAAAGAGAGCCACTGTGTTACCGACGATGCCAAACAAGCAGAGGAAACCCATAAGGACCGTATAGACGACGAAGTCAAAGAGTGCGCACTCATGCGACACGTTGAACTTATCAAGCGTACTTTCCGATCGACTGACGTTCGAACATTCTTCAGTCATCCTGAGAGGAAGTGACGTCAGACGTCCACTGGTGTGTGTCGCCTTTTCGTCCTCTCTTGGTTACGCTAAGTCACCCTAACAACCGATCGTGACCTGCCACTTAGACTTCCCTTTGGAATGAAGGAACTACAACATGGCAGCAGTCCTCACAGACATCATGTATACTAAGGCATACAAGTGTATGCATATATACGTTAGTGGCATCTTGAAAAGAGCAACGTGCTAAGCGTGCAATTGCTGCGTTTAGACTTGCTGATAGTTTGCATGGTCGAGCAGGTGAGGAAGTGTAGTCAACCAGCAGCAGCAGCAGCTGCACTGTGATGCCAGACGACAGGACGAGAGACGAGTGAAGGCGTAGCGTACAATCCATTCGTATGAATATATTTGTCTAAGACTCTTTCTTCTGCAGCCATGTGCGTCTCCTGTCCGACACCAACCACACCGGCTGGCTGCCATAGGCTTTAAGCGTTCACAGTGTGCAGCTGGTGCTTAGTGCTTAGACTGCATAGGTTCTGCATGCAGCATACTAAGTCTCTTCTCTGGTGATTAAACTACCAATTAACACCCCAGTGGATGTGAACTGCATCTATAACTACGTCTGGATAAAGACGACTATTTCTAGAACTATGCTTCTCATACAGAAGCGAAGTTATTATACCACTGACATGTGGATAGTTTTAAATGACGATACAGTTTATCATTTTTTGATTGCTTTACACCTGAACCCGCACACGCGATAACAACGAGACATTGTTCTTCGGCGTTGATACGGCTCCGCTGGTCAACTGACGATCACTCCTCAAACTAACCATTACCATTACTTCCGCAAACTATTTTCCACCTCCACGTTTCCTCCTCCGCTTCCTATATATGTCGTCTCTTGGACGTCTGTCTAATGATAATTGAACCAAAAGCTATGTGCCTGGATTTGTAAGGTGTCTTTTGTATAAGAATCGGAATATGGCTATCGAAGAAAATGCTTTTGATATAGGCAGCAGTTGGAATTTATGAGGATTAACAGAATCTCTCTGTTTCTTTTTATCTCTTGGTCTGTCTGTCTGTTTGTCTCTCTGTTTGCAGGCAATGTATACATAGAGATCATACATTGCATACTACACGATGTAGGAGACGATCATGGCTGCAGATGAAATAGTCTGAGATATTCCTCCAAACTCGCTCGATACGTCTTGTATATGCACGACAAGTTTATACATAAACGGCAAAGCATGGCTCCTGTCAAAGCATACCAGCCTGAAATAGGGCTCGATTTTGTTACGCCTATTCTCTACATCCCACTTCTCAGCATCGCAGGTCCATACACACAACATCGATGAGCGCTATATAAACCTACAATAAATAATTATGTACATGATTTTATATAACCTAAGTGAACAGCCAACTTCACACGCTGTGCAAGGACATTTTGGACAGACTGTTATTAATATCATTTAATTGATTACCAGCCTATATAACCTTGTAAAGACAACTCCAACAATTAGTAAAGTAAACATTCATTCCGTTCGTAAGTTCAAACTGCACCTTGTCTATGTTTGCTGTCAAATCGTAAATCAATTGTCGCTTGGAATTTGAGTTTCCAGTCCATCTGTTATTAAACAGATGTCGATGTTCTCAAATAGGCTTTTGACCTGTGGCGTCTGCAGCACAAAAGACCGACGGAATGATACATGTTGGATAATCACAGGCGATTGCTATGGCAAATGGCGTTCCAGCGGACCACACGGATTGCCCATCGGCCATCACTACACATTCACCAACTAACCCTTCATTCCTTCCCTTCGGCTGCCTGTTAATTATTACAGGTAATAGTATATCGTCCAGACGCCCAACTGCGACAAACAAATCGTGATGAAGACGCTTGTTCACTCCGTCTGTCCGTCCGTTCCTTCGCCTGTTCCATCGTCCGTTCGTCCGTCCGTCTGTCTGTCTGTCCATCTGTTTTGCGGCTGCCTCCTATTTCTCTCTTCTTCAACAGTCATCGATCATAATTCACGAACAGAACATCCGACGCAAAATGCGTGAGCATGCTGATCATAGAAACGGACAGTCGCACTGGGTCAGATAAGTTTCTGGGCATCCCTACAAAAGAACGCCCGACAAAAGAGCCCCGACAAATAAACGCTGACAAATGAGCGCCCGACATAAGGGCGCCGAACAAGTATCTAACGCGGGTTTTATTAAACTTAGTAGCTGGATAGATTAAAAGAATTCTGAAGCTGGATTGGTGTACGGAAATGTCGTTTAAATAGAAACGGAAATGATAAAAAAGGATTCAACCTAAATAGAAGTGGGAATATCATCATTCCTCGTGTGCAAATTAAACAAACAATGAGAAATGATGAACCAATGAGAACATGAGGGCCGTAGAAATCTGTGCTACGAAGAATGTTCCGTATACTCTGGTTACGATCTACCTTTGAGGCCAAATAGAAGATTCTGAGCTTGTTGAGTCACTGAGCAGGAATTACCTGTCATGTGCTTTACGAGAGGCAATGTTTTTGTACAACAGTCGAAATAAGTGTTTGCCGATTCCTTTATAAGATTTCTATTTAAATAAGAAGCTGGATTGATGAAAGCAATTTTTTATCACTGGGAGCAAGATTGATGAAAAGAATGCAGTTTGAGTGGGAGCGGGAGCGATGATATGTTTCTGCCTAAATGGAAGCGTGGGTCAAGAAAATTGAAGACTTTAACTAGACTAATAGAGGGTAGATTGATGAAAAGCTGTATGTTTAACTAGAAGCTGGATTGGTGAATGGAATGCGGTCTCACTTGAAGCTAGATTGATGCATTCCCCTTTTCTTAAAAGGCATTATTTTCATCATGCCAGTTTAAGTCTTGCATAGGCCTTATTAATTTTAATCGATCAAGCTTCTTGTTAGCAAGTGCCCTTTTCATTGATACAGGTTCTATTTTAACAGAATTCTTTTCGTCAATTCTGCTCCTGCTTAGACGAAGTGTGGTAGACGAATTGTCTGTAAACGATTTGTCGTGGAACCCACAAGAGCGCCGACCAAACGCGTTAGATACATGTTCAGCGCCCTTATGTCGGCGCTCTTTTGTCGGATCACTAAGTTTATGAAGCGCCATCGTCATGCAGGATTTGACTCATGTCATCATAATTTGAGCTGCACAGCTTATCACTTCACCTGTCGCTGTATGGAGTGGTGTGTTCATGAGTTCGATGGTCTGCAGCGTAGACCGATGTTACGTGTGTCAGCATGAACTTGATTCGCACCTAGTCTGACGGACAAATCAAATGTCGACAGTTCCACCTACAGCATTTCAAGTGATGTCCCGCTACATCCTGAATCCCTCTCAAGTAAACAGTTGACGATGGCTCTGCGACTGTTCAACACAGCACAATGTACGACATCATTTCAAAAATCATTTCAAATCATTTACAAGAAATCTGAAAATCTCACTGAGCACTGCTATAGCTTGCTGCTGAATGTTAAGCTATTAACATACTTTAACATCATCTAGCGGCCTTTTCACACCATAAAACTCCATTTAAGACAGGGTA
Source organism: Bimastos eiseni (assembly GCA_959347315.1). NCBI lineage: Eukaryota > Metazoa > Annelida > Clitellata > Crassiclitellata > Lumbricidae > Bimastos > Bimastos eiseni. Next base: position 28,264,727 of record OY365812.1, on the reverse strand, counting down.
GCAATGGATCAATAGTCAAAAATTTAAAGAGCAGCTAGTTTCAGAGCAACTGAAGGTGATGCTGGCGAGGTATAAATATAGCCCAAGGGAAGGATGGAGGGAAGGATGGAGGGACGGAGGGAGGGAAGGATGGATGGAAGGATGGAGGGAAGGATGGAGGGAAGGATGGAGGGAAGGATGGAGGGAAGGATGGATGGAAGGATGGAGGGAAGGATGGAGGGAAGGATGGAGGGAAGGATGGAGGGAAGGATGGAGGGAAGGATGGAGGGAAGGATGGAGGGAAGGATGGAGGGAAGGATGGAGGGAGGGTACTGCGTTTCCCTCTTCTGCTGCTTCTGTCTATCTTCTGCCGAAGCTGAGATCTCGTCAACGACGGAACGATCGACTGCGGTCGACCTTTTGTCCAATGTAATACGTATTCGGAATATACGAGTCATCATTCCCTCCTGACTTTTTCCTACACTCCTTCACTCTCCTTATTCCTTTTCCCTCAGGTCTTGCCATCGATTCAGGATATCCACAGCTATTGTCCTAATTCTGTCTCATTATTTTAGCCTTCACGTGTGTTCTCGGCGTATGTCTCTGTGCCTTCCCGTATCAGCGATCGATGATATAGCTGTTATGAAATGACCTTCCACCTTCTGATCTAAGGCCATCTTAGGCTAGGTCAGCCTATGTGTAATGCGGCTGCTACGTAGGCCTATCTCCTCACATCGTAATTATATACTCGCGCATATACAAGGGCTCGGAGCCTCATGCACATATGCATCAATGTGAATACATTACATAGTATATTTATACTATAAGCCTAGCCATAGCGGCATCCTAAAGTCCATGTATAGTCAAACTCGTCGGTAGACCCTGAACTGTTCTATTTTCCGTTTACAGCTGCGAGGCAAAGGCTTTCGTTCAATACTTTTATTGACGATCGACGACCTTTAACCTTTGCATCCGCACTTCCGCTACAGTCGAGGTCCACGAGTCTTAGAACAACATCGATCGCCAAGTCTAATAAGCAACAGATCAATTGTTCCGTTTGTCTGGAAGAAACTTGGATATTTGACTTTAACAAGGTCGCTACTAGCATTATGTTAATTAAGGTTTACAACTTGACACATATGGCATCATAAGTTTAACCATAAGTTGTCTAGTTGTCACATATTATATAACGCTCAAGGGGTAGGTGGGTGGGTTTTGATAGCGTTATATTGTGTAGGGTGGGGGGTAGGTTGAAGGTTTTGTTATATAACAAACTTTTTTTCAGCTTATGCTATTTTGTCTGTTTGGCTGCCAATTGGAAATTCCATGTACCACGGACCTTCATTATTTAATCGAAGTTCACAATACGTTGTGAACCAAAACTAGCACCATTACAAAATAATAACTAAGAACGCCAAATCAATTCGCCAGGTGGCAACCTGGCGAATTGATTTGACGTTCTTTGTTATTATTTTATAAATCCACTTTTAACAATTTCCTGTTTACAATTTTAAAAATTTCTTGTGCGTAGCTTTAAATGCTCTAACATTCAACTCTGTGTGTTTTGTTTTGATTTTGGTTAAAATCAAAATTAATTCGCTTGAAATAATTATTTTGGTCGGCATTATCATGATGTTTGATTTCATTTTCTATAGTATGTGTAAATAGTTTATGTTTGCTTAAATACCCAATTGCAGTTGTAGTACGCACTCTGTATACATCATACGCTATTAAATAGGTAGAGTTGTACCGCGAACTTATCGATAAATACCTGATAGTGCAATATTAAACCAATCCATTCTGTGTGATACTGTAATGCTCATTTCTAGTGCAAAAAAGGAGGGACACAAAAATGGTGCTTTTAAATAGGATGTACGTCACTACCATGTATTATCATGCTGCATTAGTAGGCCTAAATGTAGATACATGGTGACAATCATGGACTACCCAATTAGTTACCGTAATTAATACAAGTGAATTTAGAGCCATTACAATCCGATTATTAAGATGCAGAGGAGCTCCAAACATCCGGTCTAATCATAATTGGCACGAGACCGTATGCAATTTTAAGGTAGCTTTTGTTACATAGCTAATTGGGTGTATGATGATTTTTCACTACAGTTCTTGAATTGGATAAAGATAATTATCAGTTGAATCCCTACTGCTAAATTGCTAACTAATATCATATTGTTATAAAAGTGTCAAATTGTGCAATACAACTATGTCGATTGTATGTCTTTTAATGTGCTTATAGGCTGGGGTGGGGTAGGGGGTTGGGTAGCATATCTGTTATATAATATAGGGATGGGGGTCACATCTGCTGTTATATAACGTTATTGGGGCTAGGGAGGCGGGTCAAAAATTGGGATTTTATGCGTCATATAATATGTGAACGGCCCCTAATACATTTATTGCATAAGCCTATCAAGATGATTGGTCGTTCTAACTAAGACGGTGAAACAATGTTGAAATGTTGTTTTCGATTAGAATCAGCCCGCCGGTCACATTTAAACGGATCGTATACGTTTGACAACAGGCCAGCTTTTGTTTTATTCGCTTTGATATTCTCTATAACAGCAACGCCACCTACTGAAATGAAAATGTAGCTCAATGAATACGCTGTCGTATAATTATATGCAGGGCCGTACCGAGGAGGGGGCCAGCGGGGCCGTGGCCGTGGCCTCGGGCGCAAATGCGGAAAAGGCGCAAATTTGAGGATGAAATAACTTATTATTCCATAAAATGCACTATTTTCAAAATGTGGGGCGCCAGATTGATTGCACATGGCTATTATATTAATAATGAGCATTATAGCTCGGTGCGGCCCTGATTATATATGTCACACAAACAAGACGATAAATGGTGTGGACGACACAAAATACACAAGATTACCTAAGTGTATTTCAACTATAGACGAAGAATTTGAAATAAGATCTTCAGTAGATTGAGTTTCTTTCTGATGTTCCTTTTATGAACTTTGTTGGACTAATTTGACAGCATCTTTTGATCTAAAACCAAATGCTTTCAATTTTAGAGCACTCAGTGGGATTCAAACGTTGGCTTGAGAGCTGTGCTTTCCGTATATGTTCTAATAAGCAGCTTATCTAAACGTAGATTGTCGTCAACTGAGACTGCGTACGAAACTACTAAATTATGCTGGAGTACGCAGCAACGATGGTCCTACGAGCGATGTCCCCTGCGAGTATTTCGTTCAGATTTGGCTCAATAGTATCTCGTTGTCTGGAACGTACATATGTACGAAGGACGATGCAACTGGGAGCAACGTAATTGGAAGGCAAAGGATGGGAAGACAGCGACTGCTCCTTGGTGCCTGCCACCAACGACAGGTTTTCAAGAGGAGAGGCCGAAGACCTATAGGCCTCCCTCCGGAAGATTCACACACGACGAATATAAAGCTCACAATAAAAGAGGTGGGTGAAAGAAGCGATCAACGAATGCAGTCCACGACAGAGAGCGACAGAAACGGATTGTGCTACAAAGGCCACAAACACGATCACTTACACAGGGGCCGTCCATAAAGTACGTCACGCTCCAGGGGGGAGGGGTGTAAGAAAGTGTGACAGTTTGTGACAGCGGGGAGGGGGTCAGGCCATGTGTGACGTCACACATTTCTTTTTTAAAATATTATTTATAATTTATTTTTTATTTTTTAGTAGAATTTAATAGCTTTAAAAATAATTTTCAAAAATTTTGTGAAACATTTGAATTTGGACTGTTCCATTTTTTAGTTAGTAAAGGGGTGAAAGAAAATCTAAATTATAATTTCGTTTTTATTAGAGGTTAACACATGGATAAATATTCATACTGACCGCTGTAACAACCCTAGAGTCATAAAAGCCTGTTTTGTTTCCTTTTTATTATTTAATCACTGGGTGAGGTCAAGTTTCGCTAATCTACTTCTTATCCTGTGTAAAAAGATTGCATAATCGTAAGATTATCTAAAACTTGACCTCACCTATTGTAAATGAAAAAGCAGCAGATAAATGATGTGTATTATATAACTGTCTAGTCTAATTTTTGCAATTTTTGTTTTCAAATTCAATCTAGATTGAGTTACTGCTTCAATGAATAACTGTGACAACTGTTGACAATTGACTATTCTACTAAGTCATTTTAATAATGTGATAGTTCTTTTAAGTGGAAATTTTTTATTTTAATACAGTTTAATAGTGATGTGTGTTTTAGATTAAATTTTAATTAGGTGTTAATTTAAAAAAAATTTTGTTCGAAAGTGTGACGTACTTTGGGGGGGGGGGGTCCGAGATTTGTGACAGTTTGTGACAGGGGGGAGGGAGGGGGGGTTAAAAATGGACAAAAATAGCGTGACGTACTTTATGGATGGCCCCTCACAGATCGAAATTAGATCTCACACTATATATATATTAGACCTATATACATGTAGTTCGAAATTAGATCTTATGCAGATTGAAATTAGATCTTATACATAAATCGAAATTAGACCTCAAACTATATATATGTTATGTAGTTCGAAATTGACCCTATCTTATACATAGTTGGAAATTAGATCTCATATATATATATATATATCATGTACTTCGAAATTAGATCTTATACATAGATCGAAATTAGATCTTACCTATAGATCGAAATTAGAATTCGCTGCTGCTCTAAATAAGCGTAGAACATAATGATCTTTTAGTTCTGTTACTCTTCATATCTAGCCATTCTGTCCTTAACTTTTGTAATCGCTTTACATGATCGCTGTCTCAACGATAACAAAAGCAAACTTTATACACTGTTGAGTCATTTTCTTTACTTGCTTTAGCATAAAAACGGTTAATTTCGTCAAAACCGTTAATTAAGCAAACGTGGTTACTTAACTGTCGCAAATATTTTAAGCTGGATTGCTACAAACATGGATAAATACGGATTTCTGGAGCAGTGACTGCCAGTTGTACGGTTGACTAGTCCTTCTTTCGCTAGGCGGCGTTTTTGGTTAAATTACATGTATGGGCCCTACATAGCGCAATTGGCGCCCTGCGTGGCTGCCGACGGTTAAATTCGACTCCTGTAATAACTTGTCATCATTCGATCATACTATGTGACTATGTCTGTAATCATACTGCGGTTTGTCAGTTTGATTCATCACATTAAACATAAAAATGCGTGGGCCCCAAATTTTATTAAAACCCAAATTTTATTAAAATCTTTTACTCGATTAAACAAGTTCCACTAAATTAGCAGTAAAATTTGTACCACAATAATTATTTTAAAGTACTAATTATGATTAGTGCATTTTTATATTTTAATTATTTACCTTTACGCTCAGCGTCAATTCTGGGGCTCTGGAAGTGAGGCAGCCATTTTGTGAGTGTCTTCAGATTTAATTTATTTGCCGTGTATAGTAACAATAATAGCAACGATGTTGGAGTCGCAGACTATGACTGAAAGATCTTTGATAATACTAGGCTAATAATAACTATAGTTTACTTTCAAATTGACAAACTGCAGTATGATTACAAGTACAGTATGAACCAATGATGAAAAGTTATTACATTAGTAGAATCTAACTACCAACAGCCATGCAAGGCGCCCATTACATCATGCATTTTTGTAGAAGCAACTCCGCCGCCTAGCGAAAGAAAAACTAGTCAAGCTCGGCTCCTCAGCTTTGCGTCCCAATATCCAATACTCAAGTGATAACGTGACACAGTTGCTATCGTTATTTAATTTTATTTCTGTTGTTTTACGGTGAAAGTGCAGTTTCGAGGTGTGTATATACAGCGAGAATCGTACATGCCGTACGACTCTCGGCCAGAGGTGCAAAAACCAAGATTTTTTTCAAAAAAAAATTGGTTTTTTGTTTTATTTTGCTTTTTGGTTTTTAGTTTTCCTTTGGATTTTGTCACAACAGTTTTGTTATTAAAAGCATCAAACACAGCATGAAAAAGAGCTCCAACTCGTTTTTTATAATTAATTTAGCTTATGAACTGAATAACACAGTTACTAATATAATAGTAATATCAGTAAATTGAATAAAAAATATGCCAATTTGTTTATAACAAAAAATTGCCATTTTTGTATCTTGTGATTTTTTGTAAAAAACCAAAAAATCAAATGACCAATAGCCAACGCGTTGCAGCCCTGCTCTCGGCTGCACGGAAGGTATACGCCTAGGCTATTCAAATGACATCAACCGTCATCGATCCTCCCCTATACCATAGACCTATATCCGACCCTCACAATGCCAGTTGACTAACTTAACTTTAATCTCGTCATTCTATGGGGAAAAAGCACGTTTATTGTAGTCTTACTAACAAATAACCTATTCAGACCATGACATAAGAGTCACTTTCAAAATGGCGTCCAACATGGCCGCCGAAAGCTAAAAATTTCAGTATCTAAAGAACCATTCAATCTAGAAAGATGTGTTTGGTGTTAATCCAAGGAATCTATATTGGTCCTTGGTGTCAAACTGTAGGCTACATGTGTGCTTATTAACAAAGCAGCAATTTATCCTATTAGAACGACGATAAATGGGTCACTTTCGAAATGGCGTCCAACATGGTCGACGAAAGCTAAAAATGTCAATATCTAAGATTGTCAATATCTAAAGAACCATTGAACCCAGAGTGGTGTTTTTATTGTCAAACTGTAGTTAATCAAATCCTAATCTTGGGATCGTGCATGCTGTGATCGAGTTGCTAAACGAAAGTCTCTGATTGCCACTTTCTTTCCATCACAGTTTACGAACGCTCGCAGTCTCGCAACGTCATAGCCTACAACGGAACATCATATTGATAATAAGAGTAGGCGATGTTACATGTAGGCCTACTGTTGCCAATCTTTGCCATGCAATCAACCAGCTGGCTGGCTTAACTGCACGCCCAGAGCCCAATATACACCAATGGACTAACTTTTTATAACGTGCTTATAAATATATATATATATATATATATATATATATAGGAAAGAGAGAGAGAGTGACACAGGAAAAGAGTTGGATGACTGTGAACAAGAGTGATAGAGTAACAACAAGCAAGAGATGTGCATATATATATATATAATATATATATATATATATATGTAATATGCCAGAAACAGACAGCAAACTGTTGGGTCACATCAAATCCCGAAAACTGCGGTACTTCGGGCACATCGTGAGACAGCCTAAAGACAGTATTGAGAAGAGTGTGATGTTGGGTAAAGTGGAAGGAAGCCGAAGTCGTGGAAGACCCAGAATCTGCTGGTTTGACAATGTCATGGCATGGACTGGTTTAAGAGGCACAAGCTTAATGAACATCGTACGAGACAGAAAGCATTGGACATCACTTTCCCATTCATGTAGTCAACCGTCGCGACGATGACGATGTGACATGACATGACAGAAACAGACGGACATAGAAAAATAAAATGATAGAGAAAAAATTATAGGCCTACAGGCAGAGAATATAAACATTGATGATATAGATACTATTAGTTAGACACTTAGACATGTAGACCGACAGAGATATAGAGACAGACAGACATGCCGACACACAGGTAGATAGAGATACAGGCAGACATACATAGAGATAGATGGACAGAGATGCAGACAGGCAGATAGGTACGTAAATCAACAGATAGACATAAAATGAGGGAGGCAGACAAATAGGCATATAGACAGATAGAGATTCATACAAACATAGATAGCCTATAGAGAGATACAGACACAGACAGACATGAATGCATACACACACACAGATAGATACATGTATATAAAGACAAAGGCAGACAGACGTGTAGGTAATTAGACAGATAGAAGAAATACTGGTGTGACAACGAAAGTGGTTATGTTGGCAAAGATTCAACGAGCATGAAACTAAAAGCGAGACTCTGAAAAAATCCAATAATAGGCCTATGGGAGACAGGCGTCCAAATAGGGGGGGGGATATTGCCTACATCACTCAGGGCTGTTTTACGCTCCTGATGGGAGATGCAGAAAGAGAGAGAGACAGAGACAAACACAGAGACAGAGAGAGAGAGAGAGAGAGAGAGAGAGAGGGTATTGAGAACGATAGATGTATATAGTTAAAATGAGTCATAGATTAGAATGATATGTGAAGCAGAGATTTAGAGTCTCTAGCTGTTTAGTCACCTTTCCCTTTGTTATTAAATCCCAAAAGCGATTAGGCCCTAATAAAAGACGAATAGGCCACCTTTAGTTAAGTATTTAAGTGAAAATGGAAAGTAAAACTGCTTGAGAGACTTGCCGTGAATGGACTACCCAAAAGCATGTATTTTGATTCTAAGGCCCAACAGAGAAAAGTGATGCGTTTGGTCATCACGTTTCTCAAACATTGGACTTTGAAGATAGTTGTGTGTTGATCGCAGATTTGAGGCCAACGTCGAACTATCTTCGAACTCCATTTATCTCTCTCTTCATTTCAGCACACGATGTCATAACAAACTGCCGTAGGTAATGATATAATATTGTGCGCTGCACTTACTCTACCAGACTTGGCAACAGATTTGCATACGATTGTTTATTCTCTTTCTCGATGTATCTAAAATGGTGTAATTAATTGATTTGTTGATGCGTGGAGACAGTCAACAGAAACAAAGAAAGATGCACGCATCTTAAACATATTGGGCCTACAGAGTAGCTGTGCCAGTGGCGACGGTGCCATGGGATTTCTGGCAGCCTCGCCAGCATTGAAAGATTTAAACAGATTAAAAGTCGTGGCAGAAAGCCTATGGAAAGTATACTGATGGTCAGAAAAAATGACCCTGTCAGGGATTGACGGTGCCAGAGCTGACGTGCGGATGGAGTAGCTGTTGCCCTCGAATACAATTCGAGAGTAACAGCTAGAACCACATTCAGACAACAGATTTGCGGTGTCAGTGGCGACGGTGCCATGCCTTACCGAGCTTCCAGTCCTGGCAGATTCGCCAGAATTGAAAGATCCAAAAACAGATTAAAAGTCCGGACAGTTATCCATAGCCTATGAAAGTATACTGACGGGCAGAAGAAATGACCCTGTCAGGGATTGACGGTGCCAGAGCTGACATGCGGACTGACTAGCTGTTACCCTCGAATACAATTCGAGAGTAACAGCTAGAACCGCATTCAGACAACAGATTTGCGGTGTCAGTGGCGACGGTGCCTTCTATTACGGAACGTTCAGTCCTGGCCGCCACGCCAGAAATGAAAGATCAAAAAAGAGATTAAAAGTATAAAAGATTAAAAGACTGACGGTCAGAAGAAATGAACCTGTCAGGGATTGACGGTGCCAGAGCGGACATGCGGCAAAGATGGACGGTTCCAAGACTGCCGGTGTTCTCTGACCCGTGTAACTTATCAATACGTTGATGTTGTATAATTAACATAAGGTTTTATCTAAGTTTCTTAAAGTCGATAAAACATTGTGAGGAAAATAATGTACTCCGAGGCCTACACGTCAAAATCTCAGACTTACATGTATGGACTGTTTGCCAGTTGTAGTTTATTCAGTTTAGCTACAGTTTAACTACACTGTGATAACATAGATCATTAGCATCTCCCTCCTCCTTTATCCAGTCTAGGGACGGGCACTATCAGAGTGCAAACCAGTGGAGGAGTTTGGACTGTTTTCTAGCGTTGTCTGTGTTTACCCATTCGAAAGCTATAGAAACTGGACACCAGCATTAATTAGTATATCACATTTGGTCTAGAGCAAGTCAGAGTGTTAGGCCTATAGATTAACCTACCCCGTGGATTTGGTTGTGTGGCCTAGTATTATTAAAGCATTAAAGTAGACATGCAGTTATTCGTTTACTTATAATAAAGGTCTAAGTCAGCGGCTTTCAACTGGGTGGAACGCGTACCTCTAGGGATTAGCCAGCTGTTGCCAAGGGGTAGGCCTGCACAAGAAAAAAATTTATACTTAAACATATTTTTGGCAGAAACAGATAATAATTGAAGGTTTTGAAATGTCGTATTTATTCATACTTTAGGTATACTATACCAGTATTATACTAAATATTGTTATATAATTTTCTTGCTATTATTTTATTCTATGATCATCTATTATATCTTTGTCACAAAATGATGCCGCATGCAGCTTTGTCAAATATTATATATAATATTTGACAAAGCTGCATTTAGATTTAAGCTGCATTTAGATTTAAAAACATAATTTAGCAAAATTCATTAATAATATTACAATTTACAACCAATATTCTTCTTCTAATAACCTACTCTATTTAAATAAATTACCAAAGTTTTTATATTGGCTTACGCAAAAAAATTTTGTTTTGTTTTGGGGTAGACCTACAACACAAAAGAAGTTTGGTAACCGTTGATATAACCTAAGTCGTTGAGTTTAAACGGCCTGCAAACTATTTCAAGACCTTTCAGTAAACCTAGCTGATAGGCCCATCTGCGGCCGATATTCTTGCGTCCTGCTCGTGCATGGGTCCAGAAGAAGTAAGCCAATCTATTGTCTTCCGATTGAAGCGATGAACAAGTCCTGCTGCATTCAGTAGAAAAAACAAATATTTTAATATAATTGCTGCGCTTAAAAGTCACCGAATCTCGATAACTTATTTAGCCTATACTCAGATACTCAAATAAAGAATTTATTTGATATAAACAATATTTATGAGAAATTAAATAAATGAACTTATATATGTAAAAATATAGAAATACTTTTATCAACTTATTCACGTAAACTTAAATATTAAATTAAATTTAATAATCAGATAGTTGTATGAAAACCTTGTCTATAAAATGTATCTGGGCGTTTGCAGAAGTCACTGGGTCTCAAAGCTAACTCAAAAAAGAATCAGGTAGGTCCTAGGCCTATGCATTTAACTTGTGGCGCTACAGAGGTTGTAATGAATTTGATCGAAGAAGGCGTTACTTCGAAAATTTCAGCCCAGTCCTACAAATCGTTACATCGCAAATTTCGATTAAAAAGCTTTGTTTTGTAATAAATTGGGTTTACCTGATGCCCTTCGACGAAGATTCGATCGAAACATCAGCTAGCACAGCAGAAATAGGAAGAATTTCGATAGATATTTGCACATTTTCAGAATTTAATGCCGCGCGGCTGTCCGTGAACGTCGATCGTGCTATGGTATTATTTGCAATGACGTCAATTGGTCTGTCTCTTTCAAGCAGCTGGGCCTGAGACAATAATGCGTAGAAGCAATCATTAGCTACGTCATTTAATTGACCTTTAGCAAAGTTCACGAATTTCCCGGATCTAAGTATGTAAGTAAGTATAACATATATTTTTGACCAACTGTATATCCGCACTTTGGTGCACGATAAATTTAAATGTGCAGCATACTATAACCAGAATTGGTAAAGCAACATCGCACTTTAGATATTTTGTTATCTGGCTGTTCAAATAACGCAATACTATGTGGGCGTCTGTACAGTCTGTTTGTAGGAATGCTTTATTATTTACACACACACATCGGAACATACATACATATATGGCTGCGCGGTTACCCGAGTACTCGCGAGTACCAGATTCGTGTTGTACTCGGATGCTTCCACTTCCGATCGGAAAATTGCAATTTCCGGTTACAGTTTGTCTCGCACAAAGTGTCCTCTTGCTTGGTGGAAGACAAATGCATCGCGCTATAACCTTCTCATTCCTCGCTCCACTTGCATGCGCTTGAGCATCTCTGCATACTTGGCTCATCAATTGATACCTTCATGAGCGCACGTTTTCTTTTGCAGGCCTAACTCTAAAGTCTAAACCGCTTACGGTCATCGTTGCCACCTGAACATGTTGATATGTTGGTTGTAATGCACACCAACAGACAACAGCGACCTGTTGCAGCAACATTTGTTGTTCCGCCTATATGCTTAGTAACTGTGGCAAACCTCCCTATTCACCTCACTTCAGCGTATCGGCGAACGCCCTGGGGAAACCTTGGGATCCTTCCCGTGCTTCTCTGGTACCCGCGGAAGGCCGAGTCCGAGGTTTTTCCCCGTCTTCTTCTGCACCAGTCCCATGACGCAAACACTTGTTTTATTGTAACGTTCAACAGCAACGAACAAACAACGAACTCAAAATATCATATTCATTATTGAATGATCTCTCCATCAATCGAACGACATTGTTCAACCATAGTCATTCTCGAACAATCCTCGACTATCAACTCCTAACAATCCTCTCGACTGAGCTCTGCAGCTCCTGATATAGCTACAGGGGTTGCACTGATTGCTACAGAGGTAGCACTAATTGCTACAGACTGTAGCACTGAGTGCTACAGGGGGTAGCACAGAGTGATACAGGGGTAGCACTAATTGGTACATGGGGTAAGACGGAGCCTCACGCGCTGAGGACGCCTGTCCGTCGTATCGGTCTCGACGTGAGGAGACTTCGTCGCTCCACTCACTACAATCGTTCCATCGTCAGCGCACAAGCGTAGTTTGTCGACGTGTGCGATGAATGGGCTAGTTGACAGGCCCGCACCGTCGCTCCAGGTAATAGGGTCCAGTATACAAGGACTGGTATTTTGGACTAAGACCCTGGTAGCGATGCGGCGTGAAGTACCATACGCGGTCTTCTGGTGAGAAGTCCGCAGGACGGACGCGTAGATCGTGCGCCCGTTTATGACGCTCGGCGGCGACCGCCAGGTGCTCCCTCACCAAAAGGTAAGCAGCCTCCGTTCGATCCGCGAAATCTGGGACATAACTCGGATAAGTAGTCTGTGAGCCCACATCCGGCGGCCTCCCGTAGACCAGGTCTATCGGTGCCCTGGCTTCCCGACCGACCATGAGAAAGTTCAGAGTAAAGCCAGTTACCTCGTGCGGGGACAGCCCTATAGGCGGCCAGGACATGGGACAAGAAAATCATCCCAGTCGCTCTGATGGCTGCTTAGGACTTTGCCCAGCATAGCATTGAGGGTCCTGTGAAACCTCTCGATTAGATCATTCCCGTTAGAGTGATAGCTGGATGTCCGAACCTTGTCTATGCCCAAAAGAGTGCAAAGCTCCCGAAATAAATTCCCTTCGAAATTGGTCTCCTGATCGGTAAAGTATCTGCATCGGGACCCCGTATCGGACAATCATATAATCGACTAAAGCTCGGGCAGCCTCTTGGGAACCAGAGCCTGATCCACGCCGTCCGGCGTCTTCCGGCAAAATACCCCGTCCCGTAGGTAGAGGCGGTCCTTTTTGATGCCAGACCACCTTCCCGGCTTCGCTTTCACGCAGGATGGCTACTAAGTCTGGAGCCCAAGCCAGTCTTCGACCCAAGGTCTAACTATACTGAGATCGGATTCCTCTCGCTGGGCCCCAGCTAAACGCTCAATAGCGCAGACATCCGAGCTCAGTTGAGCCCCCTCAGACGGTTCGATGATTGCTGCCGTCGTCATATTCCAATCCTCCGGCCCACACTGTCGGCATTGCCGTTGAGACATCCCATCTGCGTTCCAAAATTTCTTTCCGGGCCTATCGATCACTTGGAATTCATTTTCCGCAAGCCTCTCCAACCATCGACCTTGTTGACCAATCGGCTCCGGTGCAGCCACTGCAGTGCGGCGTGGCCCGTTCGCAGCCCGAACGGCCGCCCCAGCAGATACTGCTTTACGCAGTGAACGATCGCTAGTAATTCCTTGCGTGGCACAGTAATTTCTCTCGGCCGAGGACAGCAATCTACTACCATAGACGATCACTCTTTCCTCCCCGTCTATCCGCTTGGACAACACTGCCACGACACCAACGTCACAGGCGTCGCAGTCCAATACATAGGTCTCTTCTTGTTTAGGTAGGGCTACGACCGGAATACTCGTCAAGACCCGCTTCAAATGCTCAAACGTCTGCTGGCAGGTGTCGTCCCAAATAAATGCTCGCCCATTCTTAGAAAGCTCAAAAAGGGGAGAAGCCAGCACCGAAAAGTCTCTAATAAACCGACGGTAATATGAGCAAAGCCCGAGGAAAGATCGTACATCATTCAAGCGTTGCGGGACCGGCCACTCGACAACATCGCGAATTTTCGCACTGTGCCACAGCAACTCCTTCTGGGGTCACCCCATGACCAAGGAAATTAACTGTCCTACGCGGCAGGTGGCACTTACTCGGCTTTAGCTTAAGATTTGCTCCCCGCAGGCGCTCAAACACCAATCTCAATCAATCCAGATGATGCTCGGGGGTCCTCCCGAAAATAATTATATCGTCCAAATATACTAGACAGGCCTAAAAATTAAGTCCGGACAGGACGATGTCCATAAGCCTCTGAAACGTGACGGGCGCGTTACAGAGCCTAAAGGGCATCACTTTCCAACGGAATGTGCTCCCTCGAGTTACGAACACCGTCTTATCGGCGTCCTTCGGGTCCAAAGCCACTTGATAGTAACCACTACGAAGATCCAGTGTGCTGAACCACCTACCGTCAGCTAGTGCATCTAGGCACTCATCTATCTGAGAAAGCGGGTACGAGTCCTTTCTCGTCCGGTCGTTTAATTGTCGATAGTCTATGCACAAGCGTAAGGACCCGTCCTTTTTACGGGCTAACACCACATTGGACGACCACTCGCTAGCAGCTGGTTCTATTCGCTCGGCCGCCAGCAAACTATTCAACTGCTCATCGATCGCCACTCCACGGAGAAGCGGCTGTCTACGTAGGGGCTGCCTCACGGGGGCGCACTCCCCTTGACAATCCTGTGCTTCAGGACCGACGTTCTTCCTAAATCTAATTCCCCATCGCAAAAGACATCGTTAGACTCCCCTAGTAGCTCACTCAATCGCGCTCGGACATCAGGCGTTACCTCCTCCGGAAGGTCAGACAATATGCCCTCGTACCACGGCGCTTGGCCGCCCGGTGGTCGATTCTCATCGGCCGCCCTACTCACCTCGACCTCTACCGGGTGAAGGCCCGCGATTACCTCGTCGGATGGCACGGGGTATGCGAGGACGACCAAGCGACGAATTTCATGCAGCAGGTCGCTCAAGATTTCCCCCGTTCGTTGCGTCTGTAGTAAGGTTGGGCATGGAAGGTTTCGGCTTGGCCTTCCGTCCAGTACCGCTGGCGCAACCTCTCGACAAGCTCCTCATAGGTCACGTCCTGCAGAGCACCAAAGTCCCACAGCAGCTGGGTCGCGGCCTTCTCCAGAGCACAACGTGGATAGTCGACTCGGTCCACGGCGGTCCATCGGTTATGTCTGGCACACACCTCTAACTGGGCCAAGAATGATTCGAGCGACCCAGTCCCGTCGAACTTGCCAGGCTTCATCTGTGACTGTCTGTACCGGAGAAGACCCTTGATGCCCTCCAGCAGCTTCAGCATCAAAGTTGGTTCACCCGACTCCAGCGGCCTCGGACCAACGAAGTCGATGCTCTCCAGTACTCGACTGCGGGTGTAGAGCGGGCTTGGCTTTCTTCCCGGCCCGGCCGGCGTCGAACTGTCGATTGGCGGCGCAGGGATGTCCAGCAGCGTGTGAACGATCGCTCTGTCGTCTTCCATCAGTACTGGTGTCTTTCGATTCTAATTCTTGACAAGTCTCTTTCAGCACCCCACTTCTTTGGTGCCAGTTGTGGCAAATCTCCCTATTCACCTCATTTCAGCGTATCGGCGTACGCCCTGGGGGAACCCTGGGATCCCTCCCGTCTTTCTCTGGTACCCTCGGAAGGCCGAGTCCGAGGTTTTCCTCCGTCTTCTTCTTGAGTGTCCGCTGGGTAAAACCTACCCGGTCTGGCGTAGGATTTAATACTGTCCCGAAGGTAGAATCAGAGTCCTTAAGCGAAAGACTGCACCAGTCCCATGACGCACACACTTGTTTTATTGTAGCGTTCAATAGCAACGAACAAACAACGAACTCAAAATATCATATTCATTATCGAATGATCTCCTCTCCATCAATCGAACGACACTGTTCAACCATAGTCATTCTCGAACAATCCTCGACTATCAACTCCTAAGAATCCTCTCGACTGAGCTCTGCAGTTCCTTATATAGCTGCAGAAGTATCACTGAGTGCTACAGGAGGCAGCACTAATTGCTACAGGGGTAGCACTAATTGCCACAGGGTGTAGCACAGAGTGCTACATGGGGTAGCACTAATTGCTACAGAGGTAGCACTGAGTGCTACAGGGGGTAGCACAGATTGCCAAGCCGAACTGCCGAAAACGCCACATAACATTATAACTGTTTGTCATATATGCTGATTACTGACATCATGACAAAATAAGCCATATTTTGATGACACTCAACTTCACATATAAAGCTCCTGGGGAAACGTCAGCAATGTTAAAGCTAAAATCGCATCCTGTGTCCAGTAGCCTATATTTAACGTGGTGTGCATATTTTCGTCTGAATTAAATGCCACCAAAACCGAGCTCATCTGGTTTAATCGGCGAAACACTTCGGATGCTGACGACACAATCCAAATGCTACATATCGACTCAAACTGTGCAATAACACCCTCCGACGTAGTCCGCGACACAATCGGTGTATTTTTGACAACAAGCTGAACATGGCTTACATATATATATATAATATATATATATAATTATATATTTATATAATTATATATACAGGTTCGACCATTAAAAAGTAACAACCTCAGGCTTTTTGCTAATATTTCGGCCAAAAGTAGAGATTAGTAAATGGAATTTCAAAGGCGCAAACCCAAATCATTGCTGCATATAACAGCCAAATTTGAATGAAATATTTAAAACACTACAAAAGTTATATGACTTTTAATGAGTCCAACCACGGTTTTGTGACGGTCAAAAAGCATTCAACGCAGGAAATAGTAAAAAAAAATTCACGAAGTCACTTCAGTTCTGTCATCGTTCTTGGCTTTGATCGCAGATTGTGATATTTCTCGAGCATTGCTCCCCACATGAGATAATCCAAGGGGTTCAAGTCTGGTGAGCTTGGGGCCATTGGTCCTTCTCAATGAAACCAGGGCAATTGACCTTGAACCAATCTTGCCTGAGGCGAGAAATATGCTGAAAGATGAATCCGGCTGGCAGCAAATAGTTGCAATCAGATATTAATTGTGGAAGCAGCTACCAACGTTATATACAGCAAACAGAACAAGCACCAGTTGATACCATAACGTGGAGCGAGCTTCTTGCGTTCAACAATCAGTCGACCAGGTTTGACATCTGATTTCTTGCCGCTGGACCAAACACGATTGTTTTGGTTGCTGATTGGTGAATTGAGATAGAAGTTTTTCTCATCCGCGAGGAACACACGCTTCGTCTCACGAACATTCATCTGGCATAGCAGTGCTGAGGAGCGTTCAAGTCTCGGTGATGATAATCTGCCCAGCGAAACGACAGAAAACGATGTTTATTTACCAATCTGATCGATTCCTCGCTAAATGACGTCGAGGTGATGTCCATATATGCTGGTTCCTAGTTTCTCTTCTCAATAATAATGATAATTCTTAAGTTTGCTTTACAACAATAACTTAAGAAGTGTCGTCATAAAAACGTTTTTGTCACTTTTTCCTGGGTTGAATGTTTTTGACCATCAAAAACCCGCGATTGAATTAATTAAAAGTGACATAACTTATGTTATGTTTAAAATATTTCAATCAAATTTGGCCATTATATGCAGATATTGGTCTTGTACCTGTAAAATTTCATTTACTAATCTCTACCTTTGGCCGAAATATTAGCAAAATGCCTGAGGGGGTTATTTTTTAATGGCCCACCCTGTATATATACATATTTATATTATATACCACCTGTAAGGCATGTTTCTTCCACCTCCACCGGATTCGACAGGTGAAACGCTGCCTGAATGAAATCTGCCTCCATATCCTCGTTGAGGCTATCGATCGATATTTCTCGCCTGGATTGTTGCAACTCCGTCCTATCTGGGCTTTCCACATTGACACTTCATCTGTCCTCCACTCGACTGGTCGCCTAATAAACGGTCTTGGTCCTCGAGATCACATCACACCTTCCCTTCAACAATTACACTGGCTTCCCATCCATGCCCGAATTTCCTTCAAAGTTTCCCTCCTCATGCACCACATATACACTGGAACCTCCACCTCGTACTCGACACTCCATATGGCTGCGCCATGTTCTGCCACAAACTGAAGAGGACTCCGCTCGGCTACTCGGGGGGATTTCATCACATCCCGTTAGGGTTGTACCCAGTGCTTATAAGGTGTGCCTGGACGGTCAAGGACGGCGTCCATATATATATATATATTTATTTATTTATATATTTATATGAAACCGACTATATATATACATACATACAAGAAGCTCAACACATAGCTACAACTCCGTTTCAAAATTCCAACACCGTTACTTCAGGAAAAGTATCGGAGTTGTTATAATGGAGTTGTAGATTCTTCATAATAAACCCACCATGCTGCTCGGATAAATTGAGTTCTAAGTTCTTCATAGTAAAGCCACCACACTGCTCGGTTAAATTGAGATAATAGTAATAATCAGTCTATAGCGGTCAGGCTGTAAGTTTCAATATTATCATACCTTTTAAAACATAAATATATATACGCATAAGTTAGTACTTATGGTAACGGCGTTGTTGATCTTTAATATGCTACAATGTTATCCGACTAATTTCCTAAATTGTCAACATACACAAGCATCTAAATTGGTCTCTTGCTGGTAAATTAATATGGGCTGGTTCTCTGCTTTCGAAGACGTCAGTTCAAAAATCGAGAGTTCTCAATTTACTACACAGATGGCCAAAGACTCTCAGTAACGGTGTTGTATTCAAATTTTTAAGACAGAAGTTACATTTATTTTTTAATTGCTTATTAAGTTAACAAGTTAATGAAAACCGTATAGAACACTGGCCAAATATAGGTTAAATATAAAAAGTCATTAAAAATCTTTAAATCTGTATTCAACTATCAATAGGCCTACAAAGTTACGTTGTATCAACTCAGCAAAGGAAAGGACAATGAAATTTATTATATAATCAGAACTTTGTTATTTTTTCCATACTAATAAAATAAATAATATAAATTAGCATTTTTCAAGTCATGTAGGCCCCTATACCATACAAGAATATAAAAAATAAAAAACAGAATTTTACCTTTTGTGTAGGCCGGCCAAAGCAAAAGATCGAAATTTCTTGAATTTGAGCGCTGTCGTGAAAAATACCCATTTATCAATCCAACTTCTATTTAGGCAAATATTCTATTCAATAATATAAGAAATTTGGAAGTCGTGCCTGTTCATTTGCAGGACCCATGAAATAGAATGGCCTTCCAAACACAGTCCGCCAGGCCACATCTGTTGCGCAATTTAAACCAAAGTTAAGGACTTAGGCTTACCTATTCTACCGGAGCTATGACTAGGAATGCAACCGTTTTCGTGCAAGACTTGTTTTGTTTAAGTGCTTAGTTGTATTGTATTGTATATATTCTTAGGCAGTTTGTTGGCTGCCAGTGTCAGACGGCTTTCTGTAGTCTATATTTAAATTGTTTTTGTTTAACAAAAACACCCAAAAATTCTGTTTCTCTGGCTGTTCAGTAGCTTAAGTTAATTGTTAGAACTTGTTACATTGGAGCTTTAACTTTATTGGTGCGTCAGAGCTTTAGTTAGAACCTATGCTATGGCGAGTCTAAGTTTATCTATGGTCTAGTATAAGCCATGCGCATGCCTTTGTATTCAGCACTTCCGGTATGAACGAGAACCCGGGTACTCGCTAAGCCACTCGACTCCAAAACTACTCGTTAGTTAGCGGCAGCCCTACAAACATGTAGGCCTACGTACGCTGTCCATGATGCCGACATATAAAATGCAGGCACGACGCAGGTATAGACATACAGTCAGAATGCTCAAGTGTGAGGTCATTCCAGAGAACGTAACTTTGTGTCTTGTGTGCGAAATTTTGACACACAACATGAATCAATTATAGGCCTACCGCCAAAACGCATCAGGCCACAGAGAGTCACTGCACGCTGCCGCCACCTGCAAACGAAGAAATAGTGTATTTTGGGTAGACGAAGAATTAAGAGCTAGATCTGAATGGAATATCCATTGAACAGGAATGAGATCCAAGTTCTCCCTACTTATTCCATAAAGAAGCATTTTACTTCTCCTTGGGAGAATGGAAAAGCATAAGGTTTGGGCTATTTCTAGTTATTGCATGGTTATTAATTTAAAAAAAAATAAATTTAATGATTCTACACCAGAGCTTTTCATCTTGTGGAAATGGAATGCATATGAGTGTAATAAT
The DNA here is from genome assembly GCA_959347315.1 of Bimastos eiseni. NCBI lineage: Eukaryota > Metazoa > Annelida > Clitellata > Crassiclitellata > Lumbricidae > Bimastos > Bimastos eiseni. Next base: position 28,244,601 of record OY365812.1, on the reverse strand, counting down.
TATTCTTTCTCCATTTTCTTCATTCTACTATATAGTTTTAATTAGGTCTATTTTTTGTGATTATAATTATTTACAATTACAAGAAAATTTGCGTAGGCCTGTAACATATTCTGAATATATGGTTTTTTCGGGGAAGATGCAGAGCTTTGTGACGTCATATTTGAGGAGATTATGACTTATGTGACGAGGGGAGGGGCATAAATCCATCCAAAATTGTGCGACGTCATTTATGGACAGCCCCTACATGTAGGACTATTGGGGAAAAATCTTTTTCAGGAATAAAATTTTATGACTTATAATACAATTATACTATCGTAAAATTATGATACAATATTAATAATTGCATAATCATAAAATTTATTCCTGAAAATGTTTTTTATAATTTGGCGCCCAAAACATTTTCCGCCTTAAGCAGCTGAAAATTACCCTTTTAAACGGCAATTCTTAAATGAGTTACAATAAAATAGTTTGAAGCTAATTCAAATTCCAGAAACGATATTCAGTTTCATAACACTTCATTGAAGCTCCTTGTTCCACCCAGTAATTTTTCGATGCCAGTATCCACCTTTTTATGTGTTCCGTGCAAGGGGTGGGGTGCTCTTATAGATGCCCAGGGCCTCAAATTGCCTCTGGATATTATTGTGGGAGTTATCTATTCACCTACGTGTCTGAATCTGACTTCAACGGGGACATTAACATGTAATTGGATATGCTATCGAAAACTTATAAAGACATCTTCTGTCTTCTAACTTTGTTGCATTTAAAAAAATAATTAATTATCCTAAATGTTAAATTTTTAGATGTAGGCCTACCGCTAATTTAGTATGGGATGACCTGCTGATCGACTCTGAGTTCTCCGGCTCTGCCTTTAGCCTAATGACATGCAGTCTGTCACTTAATTTAAAGTCTAAATTAAATTATCTGCAATAGACTTCATGCCTACGCCACTCATTATCTCTTATTCTGATGTGTCCTCCAACCTTATTACACCCTTGGCCAACCTGTTTTTTGCTTAAGGTGTTTTCCGTCATGCTTCAAATCTGTTGTTATCACGCCTGTAGTTAAAAACCATGACCTCGACACTAGCAACCTTTACTAATTTCAGACCTGCATCATATTATGTATCTCCAGCCTCAACAACGTTTCCAAGATCGTTGAATGTCTCTCTCTTATAGTCGGGTCAGACTGAACCCTCAAAAAATGCGAACGTAAGGTTTCTCAACGGAATCTGATGCCGTTTTTCATGTTTATTAACTTAATAAAAGTCTACTCCAATCTGGTCATTTTCAAGATGGCGTCAAGCTTGGCCGCCGATAGTTATTGTCAATATCCAAAGAACTGTTCAACATAGAAAGGCGTTTTTGGTGCTTATTAAAAGAAATGACAGTCTACCCTATCAGGACCATGAAGCAAAGGGTCACTTACTTAAAAAATGTCGTACAACATGGCTGCCGAGAGCCAAAATTGTCAATATCTAAAGAACTGTTCAATCTGTAGACAGTAATGTATGCTTAAGTGACAGTCTGTCGTTTTTGAGAGTTATATTTGGACCATGGTAAAATAGTCACTTTGAAAACGTCCTGCCACTTATTTGGCCAGCAGAGCCTGAACGTCGTCCATGAGCGTCCATGCAACAGTGCAATTCCTCCATGCGCATACGTTATTATCAACAGGAAAAGGAGGAGGAAACAATTTCGCGCTTCGCGCGTTTCTAAGCTTTATTTTCACAACTCTCAAAACGATGCCCGCGCCACTCAGCCCTTGTTGACAATTTCACAAAGGCAAGCAATTCTCTGTAAGCATACGCTTTAAATTACAACAGATATTACGCCAACAAACAATTGACGACTAAATAATGGTTGATGGACAAAAAGCCTAACGAATGAGAAAAAACTCTATTTTCGCCTTATTGTATTTAATTAAATAGAAGTTGGATTGATAATAATAATGTCTGCAAATCCAGCTTCTGCATGGTTCTGCAAGAACCATTTTTGTCACTTCAACTTCTATTTAGGCAAATATTCTTTTTAATGATCCAACTTTCATTTCAATAGGCATTATGTTCATCTAAATAGCATTTGCCATCTGTTTTGGAAGAATTTCTTTCACCCATCCAACTTCTATTCCAGCATCATTAATATCACCAATCCAATTTCTATTTAAACGAACACAGTGGACCACAGTGCACAAACCATTTATTGTCGACTTTATGTTGGTGCTCTGCTTTTGCAATCTTTAGTTCTTAACTCTTTGACACTAGGGGCCGTCCATAAATGACCTCACGCGCCTATGGGGAGGGGTCACAAATTTGTGACGATGTGTGACAAGGGGAAAGAGGTCGACGAAATGTGACGTCACATCAAAATACGTAATTTTATTAAAAACTTACACTCATTTAAACAAGTTCCACTCAATTGGCAGCGGTTGTTACCACAATAAACAACACTAATTATGATTATGATAGTCTTTCATCCTGAGGAATGCATAAGATTGTAATCATTTTAGGCTACCTAATTTCTTCATGCTTCTTTATTCTTTTATAGTTACAATTGATTTTTTTAATAACTATAAGAAAATTACAATAACATTCTGGACATCTGGTTTGACTTTTTTGGGGGGGAGGGGGGGGAGGGGCCTTGTGACGTGACGCCATATTTTAGGGGTCATGGCATTTTTGACGACGTGTGACGAAGGGGAGGGGTCAAAAATCGTCCAAAATTGCCTGACGTCATTTATTGACGGCTCCCCTAGCGTCCAGGCAATTCTTTTTTTTACACTTAAGCACTGCAGCATACCACGAAGACTACTCCACTGAAACTGCTCTTATCTCTACGCTGGACAACATCTTCTCGTCTATTGACAACGGTAAAGCCTGCCTGCAGTGCTTAAAGTGTAAAAAAAGAAGTGCCTGGACGCTAAGGTCGAAAAGTTAAGAAATAAAGATTACAAGGGCAGATCACCGACATAAGTCGACGACAAATAGTTTGCGCGCTATAGACCATTGTATTCGTTCAAATAGAAGTTGGATTGATGATATTAATGATGCTGGAATAGAAGTTGGATTGGTGAACGAAATTCTTCCGAAACATATGCTATTTAGATTAATTACAATGCCTGCTGAAGTAAAAGTTGAATTATTGAAAAGAATATATGCCTGACTCGAAATTGAATTGATAAAAATAGTTCTTGCTGAAGCAGAGGCTGGATTTGCAGGCATTATTAACAATCCAACTTCTGTTTGACCAAAAACAATGGGCGAAAAATAAAACTTATTTAGCATTCGTTAGCTTTTTGTCCATTAACCATTATTTTGTCGTCAACTGTTTGTTGAATGAAATAATTGTTGTAATTTAAAGCGTACAGAGAATTATTTCCCTTTGTGAAATTGTCAACAAGGGTCAGCGTTCCGAAAGTTGGGGTAAAAAAGTTTGTAAACGCGCGAAGCGGAATTTTTGTTTCGTCTTCCTTTTCGGAGTGCCCTCTCCAATTTACAAGGAATTGTGTCTCTTTGCAGAGGAACGGTTATATATTCAATACTGAGCTAGAATTGAATTTATTCTATATACAAAAAGATTGGCAAACAAGAAACACCTATACTGATGGAGCAATGCACCGCGAGAGTTATTAAAATAGCTTCTGTGACTGTCAAACAGTCTCTTAAGTTGATTTCATTCAGGCTTTCCTGACACATATGGTGGATCGTAAGCCGTGTTGCCAAATTGTCTCATCTTGGATCAAGTCTACAGATCTGCCATTCGAGGCATCGGCTACAGATTCATTTAATCTTAGGCCTGAAGAATGGGGCGATATCTTGTTCGCCACGCCACTTTCCAAGTCTCCAAGCATGGTTGCTAACTTTCTCTAGCTGTAAGATTTGATGTATATGCTACTATAGTAGTGATCGGTAATTAAAGCCGTAGGCCTTATATATATAGTTCTTCTTCTTTAGTTTTCTTCGATATATACGTGTAAATGTTATGGGCCTCCTCCGTCGTCTTCTTGTATCCCCTTCTCCATCATCCACTCCAGGATCATTGTTCTTGCTCATCCTCTGGTCCATTTCCTGGCATTCTTCCTCTTTGAGCGGTAATTGGCCTTTCCGATCAATTGTCAATGAGTAGAAGTGCATCAAAAATGACAACTGGAGTCTTTGAACCGCGTATGATATCAGCTGACTATTATAATAGTAGGCTAATCTTTAAAATTATTAAAATACCGTTGTAATAAGGCCAATTTTGAAAACATGTGTGTTCCTCGAGCCGTTACGTGTTAGAAAGTGCAGGGACACGTGCTCCTGTCAGACCTATGTTGCCAGCGCCACTCATGGGGGACAAAACTCAATTGGTAAACTTTCGAAATCGATATCTAGAATTGTGTCATCTTACATTATTTATATTCTCAAAATAGAGGGTGGGAATCGTGTCATGTCCTTACTTATATATTTGTGCTTGTTTTCGGCCGTATACCAAGGATTACCTCGATTGATTGCTGCTTATTTTGCACAACTTTGCGCCAGGTAAATAGAAGTAGATCCAAGTGCACCGGTTCATATACTGCTGATAGCAACAACAGCTGGAAGTTTGAAATAGTCACTTTATCAATATTCTTGACTTTGGAAATTTTTCACCAATCCATCTATTAATTTAACCTTTTCCAGTACACGATCTATTCCAGAACGACAGAAAGTCTGCCCTGGTGAGGAAACTGGTCTTCTCAATTGTTTTGTCGATGATCAATCCGACATCATATACACAAGCAGTAGCAATAGATATGGCCTATCTATTGTTAGACCTACACGTTTCATCGTTTCACAACTTGACATACAAGAAATTCAGTTCAATTTTATACGTGGTATGGTATAAGCAGTGCAACTTAATTAGTTTACTAACTTGCTAGGTCTGATCAGCTCGTCAAACATTTCATCAAACCAGTTGAACAAATTGTTGCTTTTACAACTGATAATTAATCACCAAACGCAGCAGACACCGAAAACGCATAAGACGAAATGAATTTTATGAAAAGGGTGCCTAACTAGAATGTAGGTTATAACACGAATTATAGACATCCATTATATACATGGGCTACTTCAGTTAATAAGTAGGCCCAATGAAAATATGACTTTTTTGAGTAGTAGATAATTAAACGCTGTTCATAGTAACGTTCGTAGAGGAATTGCACTGTTGCATGGACGATCATCGACGGCGTCCAGGCTCTGCCGACCAAATAGGTGGCAGGACGGCGTCCAGCCTCGAAAATAAGTGCCTGGGCGCCGCCCATGACCGTCCAGGCACACTTTAATTAAGCACTGCCTGCCTTCTAGGAGCAGTCCATGGCTCATACCCGGCCGGGTTCTGACCGTCCACCGCTGGAAGGTTCGTCGCGGGTGAAGGCGGGTCAGGTGGTAAATAGTGGAGCGGAGACACGGAACCGCGGGAAGCCAGTCTCTGACGCGTTCCTATATAGTTGGCCCTATACTCAGGTGTCTACCCCGTCTCTTACACCTGACGGATCCATCACGACGTGCCATGTCGCTGAAGCGATCTATCCTATAGGATAGTGTAGAGCCTGAGCCACGGACCGCTACTTATAGGCACATCTGCAAGGCATAATATATATAGGCATCGTTAGCCTATCAGGCGTGTACCAAGGCTCTGACAGGCCAACGAAATACAAAGTCCATTGCGCTTCACTACCAATGTTTGGTGAATTAACGAATGGTTCCTCCATATATGCAGCTAAGTGAGGTAGTGTCGACGGAAGGGTATACGTATCAGGGTGGTAGAGCCTAGAGGAACGGGTTGAACGAAGTGGTTGAACCGTGAACAACTAAGAGGATTGAAGCGTTGTGTAGATGAGGGACGTGTCCTTATATTCAATTTGTTCAAGTATTTCGAGCCAACTATTAGAGTACGTGATTTGAGGACGTGAGTGATCATCGATGTTATCGTGTTTGGAGGTTCTGATAATGTACAATATCCTAGCCATTGCTAACGATAAAATTTTGACTTGGTAACAAACCTGGCTCTCTTTACCTCACATTACTTCAACTTGTGTGGCACGGTGGCCGATTGGTTACAGCGGTCCGCCCGTAACGCTCAGTGTGCGTTGAGGCGTCACTGTGTAGGGACATTGAACAAGTCCTTCGCGCACTATTGCTCTGCAGTACAGCTGCAATCGATCGCGCCGTCGAGGCGTGTGCACTTCTGAGCAAAAATTTTTGGAAGAAGGGCGATATCAAATTTCAGAAACATAAATAATCAGCTTATGTAGGCCTATCTGTGAGAAAACTGGTTCTAACAGTAGGCCCTATATAAATTTATTTATTTATTATATTATGGTTCTAACAACCACATTTTCAACTTCACAATTACGATCAACTTGACAATAAAGACGACCTCATTATCATATTCACTATATAATTATATATACGCCCACGACCGTACGTAACACCGCGGGTTATTCCACAAGCAGACTTTCGCGAAAATCCTTTTTATTAAGAATGCTATACTTTTAAATGTGTTAAGTCAAGTAAGTAAGAAAATTGTTTATTAGACTACCAGCAAACGCACAATAGCTTACAAAATGTTTAAACAATAGCATCAAATTTAAACAACGTCAAAGAACATTCTCGTATTGAAAGTGCTACTACTCTTGACAAATATACCAATGTTATCAGAAATAGCAAACAGACAAAATGTGTCAGCAATAGGATTCTAACAAACCAGTCTTTTAGTCTCATATACAAAGAAATTTGGATAACGCAGTTCAATGTGTGTCTAAAAATATAAGTTTCATGTGTGTAGTGTAATTTTAGTAAGTGAGTAAGAATATTCTATATTAGACTACCAGCAAATGCATAATAGATTACAATTTCAAACAAAGTCAAATAACATACGCATGAAAGGTATCAACTCTAGGTAGGATGAGGCCGTGTGGCCTGGGTCGCATGTTGTAAGGGGTGATCTTACGAGGAGGGAGCAGGTCATGAAGGACGTGACATGGATTCAACAGAACTCAGCAGAAGAGAGCAAAGTCAGCCCTAGAGCAGTGCTCATCAAAAGAAGGAACATTAACGGGAAGGAAGCCAGCAAGAACGGGTCAGTTTTCTTAGAACTCCATTTAGGCGATTTCGCTCCTGTACATTGACAAATCCCCACCAAACGGGAGAGGCGTAGAGCAGTCGAGCTAGGGTGGTAGCACGAACATCAAACAATCGTTGACCATGGAGCCCATGGGCAACTAAAACACGTAGAGCAAACATGGATTGTTGGGCCTTACAGCAAATTTGGTCAATGTGTGCCTCAAATCCAACTCTACCAGACATGGTCACACCCAAAATTCGTATCTCATGGACCCTCTCAATACCGGGTAAGGGAGGAGCCAGGGCAATAAGTTTGGACTTGGGTCGAGTAACAATAATTTCTTTAGATTTAGTATGGTTTAATTTAAGATTGCTAATACTAGCCCAAGTCGATATATGGTCGGGTTCAGATAGTGTACTGTCAATGCAGGAAGCTGGAATCAACAAGTAACTATCATCGGCATATTTTGGAAGACGATTGCCACTATGTTTAGGTTTAAGGTTGGAAATGGCAACGAAAAAGTGCATGGGTCCTAATCCTGAGCGTTGGACTATGCTAGCATTAATGGTGCAGAGGGGAGAGATTTCACCCCCATATTTAGTGCAGTGCTGACGCTCATGCAACAGGGCGAGGACCCAAATATACAAGAAATCAGGAATGGGATGGGCTGCTAATTGAACTGCAAGGTATGTTGTAGGCCTATGTACCAAAGAGGGTAGAGTCTTAGACTCTACCATCTTTTATGTAGTCTAGAGTGCGGATATGCAAATGGTTCAATAAAGAATAAACTTACTTATTTAGTTACTTGCTTACTTACTTATCGAGGACAACGATTCCGTGTTGAATTATGTAGAATAATGTTATGTAGTCTGCGGCAAGGTGCGGGAGGCGTGTGTGAAAATACAAGCACGAAAGTTTGCTAATAATAAGGTATTGAGAAAAGTGGATTGATTTTGCGATTTAATTAAAAAGTTTGAAATGTTTAGAGTTGTGTAAAAATAGATAACATTTTAAAGACCATTTCGTTCTTTTAGTTATGTCGATACGAGCGCGAATTTTCGCACCGACCAATTAGCTATAATTATTTTATGCTTTACTGGGGGTGGTTACGGGTGTGGGTAAAATGCGAACCGCGAACTGTGAACCGGTTAAATGCGAACCGTTTGCGAACTTGTTTTCGATTGGCTGCCAAAAGTCACGTGACCGGTTCGCGCCTATGGTTGCCATTTATATTTTTATTCATGTGGCCAAATGTTTTCGGCAATTATCTGTAAACTATACTAGCTATGACCCTGAACTCTATCTATTAACTACGCTAATTCTAACCTTAACTGATCCTCACCATGCCTTAACTTGATCCGTTCGCGCCTATGGTTCGCGTTTTACCGGTTCGCCGTTCGCGGTTCGCATTTTAACAACACCCCTTTACCTGGCATATTACCGGTAAAATCGTATTTAGCGTATTTTGATATTGACAGTTACGTCCATTCGTATTTTAGCGTATTTTGGAGTGCGGATATGCAATTGGTTCAATAAAGAGTAAACTTACTTATGTAGTTACTTGCTTATTTACTTATCGAGGACAACGATTCAGTGTTGAATTATGTAGAATAATGTTATGTAGTTTGGGTCAGATGTGTAAAGTTCATGCAGATTGAGCAATGTCTGAGAAGGATGATGTTTATGAATAGTATGTGAAGAGCTCAATTTCAATGACTCTTGGCCTATTTTACGTGGATAAACTTTAGCTTAAATGGAACCGAAGTCGACAAAAAGAAGACTGTAGGTAGGAACATTGGACTGATGAAAGGAATTATGCTTAAATGGAAGCTGGATCAATGAAAATATCATGCATAAGTAGAACTGATGAGAGAATGCTGTTACGATGGAGGTGGTATCGATGAAATGAAGGCTGCGCACGCAGGTCGATGAAAAGAAGTATAGGGCCTACAAAAATGGATGCTGGATCATTGAAAAGGATCATTTGCTTTAAAAATAGAAACTGGATTGATTAAATGAATTATAATGTTTTGGGACAGTTTTTCTTGAGTGTATTGCTTTCCGTAAAATACGCTATTTGTATTTTGTGAAATTTCACATGACTGAAGTGTGCTAAAACTCGATTTTACCATATTATCTTACTGATTCAGTTTGTGCATGATGTTCTGTGATAAAATTGGTTCTAATCAATGATATAATTAGTGGAGGCGCTGGATGGACGCAAAATACGCAATTGCGTCCCATAAAAAGAGATAAAATGACCAAAAATATTTTAACAAACTTCTTTAACGAAGCAAAAGAAAATACGTTATTTAACAAAATAATTTGTAAATAGAATGAAATTTTCAACTTCGTCAGAACATACTGAGTAGGCAAGCTTACGGTATATTGATGTGTCCAGGCTCAGAATAGCTAATATAGGCCTATATTAACAGCTTTCCATAGCAGACGACAATCGAACATTTCCTGCTTAAACACATTCTGTTTTCAGTTTTGTTTTGAATTGCAGCTGAAAATTGCAAATTTGTTTTTAAATTTTATTTTCAGTTTCGTAAATCAGTTAGATATAGTTGCGCTGATATTTTAAGTTCACATTGCATTAGTTTAGTAGAGCCTACTGCAGTTTACAGATATTAAAATTAGACGTAGACAATGTCAGACGAAAACGCTCTGCAATCACCAATAATATTTCAACAACAATTTTTAACAAAATAAAAGACATTGAAATGTAACCAAATAATATGTAAATAGAATGAAATTGTCAACTTCGTCAGAACATACTTAGTACTTACAGTGTATTGATGTTTTCGAAACTCAGAATAGCTATAGGCCTACATGTAATAATATTTATAGCCTATAATAATGGCTTTCCATAGCAGACGATAATTGAACATTACCTGTTTAAAACGTTCTGTTTTCATTTTGCTTTTAAATTACAGTTTAAAATTGCGTACCAAATTTTCAAGGCCAGCGCCGCCACTAGATATAATTATTTAATGTGCAGCTTCTCCACCAAAACTTCGGCCTCTCAACGCACAGAATTATTGCTTCTGCAGCCGAAGACTCTTCAGATATGTCTAAAAAAAAGTAAAAATGACTCTAGCCCTGACCCTAATCCACCCTCACGACGCTTAATATGACCTTAACCAACCATCAATGGCCTGACCCTAACCGACCCTCTTGATACATAATTATTAATAAAAATAAATTTTTGTGTTTTAGACAGTGCACATGCGCCAAAGGTTGTGCATTGACAGAGATCATCACTTCATAATTTATTCAGTGTATTTGCCATTTGTTTCAGATTTGATGGTTGGTTTTCTGTGCATTACAAAATGTCATCTTCAATAGTCTACATTCTTGACCTGAAAGGAAAGGTGATACTTTGACAATTTTCTAATTTATAACCCTTTGAAGTGTTTGTTGTGATTCTTTATCATGCTTATCATTTAGACACATATTGAAGTCAAACCGCTTGCTTAAGCTACCGTAAAAAGAAAATAAAGAAATATGGGCATGATTCTGAACAAATTTAAAGAAAAGTGCATGGCAGACATAGTGGCTACTAAAGGAAAGATGGGCATAAACTCATAAGAAATATGAATTTAAAAAACATTTTCTCATGCCACTTCATGATGCCAGGCATGCCACTAGATTTACATGCACCACATTAGAAAACCACCGTAATAGTTTTTACTTTCTTGCTGGATCATCTAGAACAGCGGTTCTCAGCCTGTGGGTTGCGAACTTGCGACCGCCATGAGGGTCACCTTACAATTTGCAAGGGGTCGGCTCAAACCCTTCAGGAATTTGGAAGAAATGGTTGTCAGTGTAGTTTCTTATATCGAATATTCATGTCCTTATGATTACTACACTGACTACTACACCATAGCAACTCAAATGAATTTGTACTTATTTCTTGTACAATGAATCACGGTGAAGGCAGTAACCCAATCAATTTTATAGTTGGGGTCGCCACAACTTTGGAAATATCAGGGAGTTGCAGAATTAAAAAGCTTGAGAACCGCTGATCTAGAACCCTTGCTTCCAGCATATTGTTGGGTCTAAATAGTCTGTGGTCATGCCCGAGTCTAACTTAGATCTTAGCTGTTACTGCTTGCATGAACATTATATTCGAGACATTTTTGGCAACCTAGTTACTAAGCTGAAAAGGTTTGTTTATGTTTTTTGGGTGGACAGTGACAGGAATAAGCTGATTCAGCAATAAAATGAAGCTAATTGCTAAGGCTTTACAAACTTTGGTTCAAGTGTTTAGAATTTTGCTGCATTTGGATTAAATTGAATTCAGGAAGTTTTAGCAGCATCTTAGGATTGTATTATATGGTATTAAGATTTAAAGATGCCAAATGTTTTGCTTTGTGATGTAGGTCCTTATCTCGCGTAATTATCGCGGTGACACAGACTCGTCAGTGATAGATAAGTTTATGCCCCTCGCTATGGAACGAGAAGAAGAAGGCAATATGACTCCAATCATCCAACATGGCGATGTCACGTTTGCGTTTATCAAATACAACAATCTCTACAGTATCCTTCATCAATATTGTTGTGCGAGTGTGACAGCATCTTAGTGGCCTTAAGCTGTGATTGGTCAACAGTGATACATGTGTAGTACAGCAGTTTATATATAAATTCTTTTACTACAGTCTTATATATTTGTTCAAGAGTCTATTATTTTTCCATTCCTTTTTATTTAAAAGACTTTAACTAGATTTATGATGATTATAGGTTATTGTGATTATGTCAACCAAGGTTCTTTTCAAAGACTAGGCCTACCACAAACCTGTCAACATGTGGATGGAAGCTGTTTATGCTTTTCTCAATTGACTACATGAATTGTCAACTAAAGAAACTCAGGCAGAAATCACAACCTAGATAGGAACAGTGTAAGGTCCAGTTAGTCTAATTTATCTCAGTGTTACTAGTGAGTTACGTTTAATTCAGCTGACCAATATCTGTGCCCGGTTGCAGCCTTTGGTCATGGCTTCTACAATCTATGACTGCTGCAGGCTGTGTAAGAGCCAGGGGCGATAGTAATGTGGGATGATCTCTTATTCAGTGAATTATTACTCCCAGAGTAACGATACGCCTTGTATGGTATTTGCAAAGGTAGGAGTAGGCTGTGCCCCAAAGTAACTTTGCCAGCAGACAGAATGGTGCCGGGAGTATCCCTGCGGACATCATTATTTAGGTGGTTATAGGTTAAGGGGTCGTTCGCATATTATATAACGCATAAAATCCCAATTTTTGACCCGCCTCCCTAGCCCCAATAACGTTATATAACAGCAGATGTGACCCCCATCCCTATATTATATAACAGATATGCTACCCTACCCCACCCCAGCCTATAAGCACATTAAAAGACATACAATCGACATAGTTGTATTGCACAATTTAACACTTTTATAACAATATGATATTAGTTAGCAATTTAGCAGTAGGGATTCAACTGATAATTATCTTTATCCAATTCAAGAACTGTAGTGAAAAATCATCATACACCCAATTAGCTATGTAACAAAAGCTACCTTAAAATTGCATACGGTCTCGTGCCAATTATGATTAGACCGGATGTTTGGAGCTCCTCTGCATCTTAATAATCGGATTGTAATGGCTCTAAATTCACTTGTATTAATTACGGTAACTAATTGGGTAGTCCATGATTGTCACCATGTATCTACATTTAGGCCTACTAATGCAGCATGATAATACATGGTAGTGACGTACATCCTATTTAAAAGCACCATTTTTGTGTCCCTCCTTTTTTGCACTAGAAATGAGCATTACAGTATCACACAGAATGGATTGGTTTAATATTGCACTATCAGGTATTTATCGATAAGTTCGCGGTACAACTCTACCTATTTAATAGCGTATGATGTATACAGAGTGCGTACTACAACTGCAATTGGGTATTTAAGCAAACATAAACTATTTACACTTACTATAGAAAATGAAATCAAACATCATGATAATGCCGACCAAAATAATTATTTCAAGTGAATTCATTTTAATCAAAACAAAGCACACAGAATTGAATTTTAGAGCGTTTAGAACTATGCACGTGAAATTGCTAAAATTGTAAACAGCAAATTGTTAAAAGTGGATTTATAAATAATAAGTAAGAGCGTCAAATCAATTCACCAGGTGGCAGCTGCTGGTGCTAGTTTTGGTTCACAACGCATTGTGAACTTCGATTAAACAATGTAGGTCCATGGTACATGGAATTTCCAATTGGCAGCCAAACAGGCAAAATAGCATAAGCTGAAAAAAGTTTGTTATATAACAAAACCTTCAACCTACCCCCACCCTACACAATATAACGCTAACAAAGCCGGAACCCACCTACCCCTTGAGTGTTATATAATATGTGAACGGCCCCTAAGTGCATGAGCAGAATTATTTATAGCCTATGCGATCAACTTGATAATGAATGAAAATAATAATAATAATGGAGATTTCAGTGCCGTGTATCATACAAAGTCAAAGCGATTATGCTCAAAAGCAGTTGGCTTCAAAGAATAGTGAATTATAACAGATAAATAACTATTTGGCGGAATATGGATGTTTCGCGATCGGTAGGCGAATTTGGCCGACACTAGTAGGCACTTTAGATCTTAATTTTTGACAATCCAAACTTCAAAGGAAAAGTTCGCTCACAAATGCACACAAAAAGGCTGAAGGATGAGGATTTGGAAAGTGTTGTAAAGGGTATGAGAGTGTATGATACTTGGAAGGAGGTTGAGGAAGTTATGAAAGATATTATTAAGGAGAACGTATAAAAACACAAGGCACAAATAAGAGGAGACATCGGGTAACACGACAGGTTCAAAGAAAGAGGAGGGCAAGGAATTAAACTTGAGGGGAATTTTCAGAAGTTGAAGATGGAATCAAAGAACGGGATTGTGACAGTGTAGAAGACTTGAGAATATATGTGACGGCTCAGTACGAAAGCAGTCACATATTTCCAAATTTGAAAAATGGGTTTTTGATGCAGCATTATAGACCTTTGTGTTAGGTTTCCAGAACTGCTTCTGTTTCTATTATATCTTATACCTGAGAAAAGTTATGTCAATTTAAAATCGAACTGTGTTCGCCTTCTCTTTTTCTGAGAAAATCGCTCCCAAAGTTCGTGGGATCATTTTTCCGTAGCATGGTATTTCTTTGCATATGACTTCTTACTCAAGCTATGATTGGCTTAAATTAAAAGCTAGTCCATTTCGAATATACAAGACGGCTAGAGGAGATGTTAAGCTTGCAAGTGATCTCATTGTTGTAGGGGTGCAGGCATGGGAAAATGATGCAACAGACCTAGGAAATTATCATAAATTTCATAAAAATGCAGAAATTCTAAATTGAAATTAGCGTGGGTTCCAACAAATATTAATTAAACATGTTTAGCCTTATTTTATAGCATAAGCATTAAGCAAGCAATTGGCAATAATGTTTATTAATAGTTTGTTTAATCATTAATGTAAAAATGTCAAAAGTGATGAAAAATAGATTTTCCCACTAAAAGGCCAAAATGAGGCATTTCTTAAACTGCAACTTCCGACTGGTTTTGTGAAAAATGATCACGTGTATATATATATATATACATATACGTGATCATTTTTCACAAAACCAGTATATATATATATATATATATATATATGTATATATATATATGGGAATAAAAGAAACATCCGCAATATTGCGAACAAGGGAACAACAAAGAGCTTTCAGCAGAAGTTATCAGCAATGTTAAAGAAGACAGCAAGAGTTTATACAACTACATTAGAAAGAGGCAGAAAAGGAATGAAAGGGTAGGACCATTGGAAAAGAACGAGAGAAGAGAGAAGTTATTGTGGATGAAGTGGAAGCTACTGAAGTATTCAATAAATACCTCAGGTCAGTGGTTTTGCAGGAAGAGTAAGGAAATTTCTCTGAGCCCATTCAAGCATTTCTGACATTGGAGATAAAGGATTAACACAGATAATATAAACCCTATTCTAAGCAAAATGTGGTAAAACAGCTGAAACAGTTGAAATTGACAAAAGTTAGTTACATCCTTAATTCTTACTTGAAGAGAGGGAAGAAATGGGAGTGGCCTAGCATATAACTTCAATAAATCTTTACACACTGGAGTGTGCCTTCATAGTGCTATTGTTTAAAAAGAGAAACATAAGCGAACCACATAGCCTAACTATAGACCAGTCTAACCGGCATTGTGTGTAAGGTCATGGAGAGAATTGTTAAGGATAATAATATAGTGGAGCATTTGAGTGAACATAATATATAAGAATGGCGGTCAACACGGAGTTACCGTATGTGATAAATCTGTGATGATTCTTTGAGAAGGTCTGTGATATGATAAATCAGAGAAAGCCTGTAAATGTAATCTATCTAGATTTTGTCAATGCATTTAATTAATAAAGTACATCATGATAAACTGACCAAGAAGTTGCAAGTTTGTGGAATTGCAGGGAATGTATTAACATTCAAAGCTGAAGCAATAAGGTAGAAGCCAAGCGGAGGGCATGGGTAACAAGCTTTCTGGCTGGATGACAGTGTTAAGTGGTGTGGCACAAGGATTAGTCTTGGGCCATTGCGGGTCGTACTTTTTTAGTAATGACATAGATGACGGAATTTTATGGACAATTTGTACATTTGCACATGCATAATTATTTAGAGCAGTGGGGACGAAAAAGAAGTGACGATACTGCAGAATAATCTTAGAAGAATGTTCAGAAGGTCATATGACTGTCAGGTGCTGTTTAACTGGGAAAAAATCTCAGTAATTCATATGGGAAGAGAAACAGTGAGTTTTTATTAAATAGGGTAAGGCTTTGAAAGTGAGCAAGGAAGAAAGGGACTTGGGAGTGATTATGCACAAGAGTACAAAACATTCAAGACTGAGGCAGCAAAGAAGGCTAACAGGCATGATTAGAAGGACAATAAGTCACCAAAGACTGAGGTTGTATACATCACTAAATAAGCAACAGTTTGAATACTCCATATTTAGAGCTAGACATGGCAAAAGTTGGAGAAAGTGGAAAGACAAGCTACAAAAATTATATGGGGCTACAAACCACAAAGAAAGGCTGAATAGGTGTGCACTAACAACATTGGAGATTACGATGAGCAACGTAGCCATAACTGAAGCCAACAAGATTGTTACTGGGAAGGGGGCTGTGCACTCATACAATCATATAGGTTTTTGAAATTAGGAAGGCGTCTTGGGGACATTGGCATGAATTATTTAAGAAATTGAAAGGAGCCTAGGCATACATGTACATTCTCAGTTCAAGAGTTGTAGAATGGTGGAATAGTTTGGATGATAGTACTGTTGCTGCTTTAAGAGGAAGCTAGGAAAATTGGGCTATTAGCCTAAAACGTGTTCCAAGTCAAATATTGCTGTGGTTCTAGCACAGACTAAAAGTCTTTTGAACCACCCTTGTTGTGTTATACTGAGCCTTTTAATAAGCCCTCTTTGCCAGGGAATATATATATATATATATATATCAGACTATGTTTGATATGCGTATAACAAACTTTGGTAAACCATAGTTTAGGTTGGCAAAATCGTTTTTCTTGAAAATATCATACTGTCTAAATTTGAAATAGAAACTGAACTGATGAACAGAATCCTTGCATAAATTTAGGCGGGATTAATTAATAGAGTCTTGTTTAATCAGAAGCTGCACTGATGAAAAGAATTATGTATAATTTGAAGTAGGACTGATGATAGAAATCCTTGCTAACATCGATGCTTGACTAATTGAAAGAATCTTGTTTAATCAGCAGCTGGATTGATGAAAAGAATCATGTTTGTTTATAAGAGGATTGATGAAACTGATCGCTCTTCAGATCAGAAGCGGGATCGATGAGAAAACGATGTTCAATTAGAATTTGGATAGTTTAGAAGAATCATGCTTAAAAGGCAAAGCTGGATCAAGGAAAAGGTATACTTGAATGGTAGAGGGTTCGATAAGAGAATTCTGCTTTAAGGAGATGGATGTTAAAAATTATGCCTAATTAGAAGCTGGATTGGTCCAAAGAATTACGCTTATTTGGAAGCTGTTATCTGTATTCCTTGAAAAGAGAGGGGCTGTAGAAGATGCTTGATTTACGAAAAGAATTATGCTGAAATGGAAACTGGATCGAATAAAAGATTCCTATTTTAAAAGAAGCTGGATTGATAGACAGCCACTTGAATGGATGTGTGCTTATGTGGAAAATTGAATACCATATTGTCCGTACCATTTTGTCCCCATACCATTTTGTCCGTCCCATTTTGTCCACTACCATTTTGTCCCCATACCATTTTGTCCGCTACCATTTTCTCCCCATACCATTTTGTCCGTACCATTTTGTCTGGTCACCATGTGAAGGGCTCAATTTTAATGACACTTGGCCTACATAAGCTTCACCTGGTTAATTTGCTTTTACTTACTTAAAATGTGGCATTATATGATAGTATCTTCCTATATCTGTGGTATCTTTGACTCTGGACACTGAATGGAATTCAAAATGTGATAATGTTGCCATGCAAATATATCAAAACAGCTTTGCATTAAATAAAAATGCTTCAAGCGTTTAAGTTGGAAAGTACAATAGTTTTATTTCAACAGGATTTCAACAAGGTGGCGCTGCGGCGTGTAAACACCGACTCAACATGGAGTCGCAGTTTTCTTTATTTTGCGCTACCATTATCGTTGCGTCTTATTCAGATGCATTTTACAGTAGCCTTAAGACGTTTCTTTTCAGCCGGGGTTGAGTCGGCAACGCTCCTGAGTAGTAACCTTGAAGGGGCGCTTGGTAAATTTTCGCAATGAATGAATGGATGCAAGAGTGCTGCTAGAATTAAATATATGGTTTTACAAAATACAGTTCTTTTTCTTCTGTGATCAGTTTGCATGCAGACATGACTAATGCACGGATTTTAAAAGGTTGACATTTTATTGTCACTGCGTAGTAAATAAAGGCCTAACATCCAATCGAGAATTATGGTACATGTATGCATATAATATTAACACAGATAATTATCGATATATCATGGCTAGGATGCGGATTCCAAGTCCACTTTCAGCTTTAAAACAGGACATTATGGTAATGCAGATTGTTAACATGTGATCTTATATGGATTCCAAACATTAAAATTGGGCTGATCCATAGCCACAGACAAGAGCTTTGTAAACGAAATTATGAGGTATTGTAGCTTACAAGTACTAATGTGTGAGACTGAGGGTGAAGAGGTTCTGCTCAAGACCTGTATTATGAATTTTTGCAAATATTTAAGTTGTTTATTTTCTTTACATTCCATAAACAGTTGTATCTGTGACTCGAAAGAATGCCAACATTGCTCTTGTCTTCCAATTTCTCCACAAACTTGTTCAGGTGAAGTTGTCTAGATATCTATTATAGTGATGGAATTTGTGCTATTAAAGCTTAATGAGTCAATTTCAAGAAATCTCGGATTTCTACTCTTGTCTGAAAAGACAGTTTTCACAGGAAGTTGTTGAATATTTGCCAGATCAGTTCTTGTTGTGAAGAACTTTTGCCTGAAGTATTCTGGTGTAATAAATACAGTTCGCTAAATTCAGCATGTATTCCTCATTACCCATGAATTTTTTAACCCTAGATGAAGCAGTCTTGGCATGGGTGGATGCCTTCAACTAGATTGATTCATCTGCTTGAATGAAGGTTGGTATCTATGTTGTTTTAGGTTTTTCTTGAGTATTTCAAAGAGCTTGAAGAAGAGAGTATCCGGGACAATTTTGTTATTATCTATGAGCTCATGGATGAGATGATGGACTTTGGATATCCGCAAACAACAGATAGCAAAATACTCCAGGAGTGAGTAGTTTCAGTCTAAAATCTAATGGCCTGGTTAGCGACATGGTCACAGACATCTCTATGTGTTTCATGCACCTCCCATGTGCATCGGGATCCTAGCTTGCTTACCATTGGTTAGAAGAGTCTTTAGTAAGCATGTCACCCATTCAAACAGGCTGCATGGGTAAAGGATATGATGTGATATATTCATTGAAAAATGAGCATATTCAAGGCCATATAGTCACTATAGAAGTATCTTTACATTTACATTTAATTACAACTGATTAATGTACAGGTGATAAAAATATGCTGGCATTCAGATGGTTATCAGGTGTTACAGCAATGGAAATTGTGGCATTAAAATAAGCTACTGTGGTGAGCTTAAGAAGTTTGGGCTATAAAGTACTAAATGAGACATTGTATATTTTGCTCCTTGTAACAGGTATATTACACAAGAGGGTCACAAGCTAGAGATTGCTCCAAAGCCTCCAATGGCTGTCACCAATGCTGTCTCTTGGCGTTCAGAAGGAATAAAATATCGCAAAAATGAAGTCTTTCTTGATGTTGTCGAATCTGTTAATCTTTTGGTACGTACGATAATACAGTTAGTATGGCTTGAATTCATTATTAAAAAATGTGGACCTGGGCTTTGAATTATTGGGTGAAGTACACATACCGCCTCGAAAATCCAATGGTAGGACATATTTTTATCTCTGCTGGCATTTATACTTATTTACTGACCCCGTGGAATGGCAGTCTTAGTTGCTTCAGAGGACTCGTGTGGTTAATTTTGCTTCAATACTAAATGCATTTGGCATGGTTCACTGTGCTTGCCAGATGGCGCTTAGTGTTATAAATGTGATTTGGTAGGTTCTTGATAATGCAGTATGAATAGACTTTGAAAAGAAAGTTTTCTTTGAATGACTGTCTGTGAGAGCTCAATGTAATTATATGAGTGAACCGGATTTCAGTGTTGACTGCTCTGTTGCCATTGAAGCAACTACTGATTGATGATGATCAATTGTGTATTTACTTCAGAAGTCAATTAATTAAATCTAAAATTCAACTAAGTGATGTTCAGTTTGATGGAAGAGACTTCTTCTGACCTGCCATTTCTTGTAGAGAACTAGGGTCTGCCGGGTGATGTGACCTCTTACTCTGAGCTGATGTCTTTCTGCTTGCTGTCATTGATTTTACATATGTGGAATCAGTGTTCCTTTGTTCCTTTTTATGTGCAACTCATTTTAGCCATTTGGTTAACGCACTCATCTTCTAAAGCAGAGAGCATAGGTTTGAGTCTCCTCTGCTCAGACGATTGCTGTGTAGGAGCCTTAACTTACAAAAACTTTGTACCATCTATTGAAACTTGGTTATTCAATAAAAGCACTTGAAAATGGATGATGAGGATGATAATAATAATAAATTGATTGACAGGTGAGTGCCAACGGGAACGTTTTACGAAGTGAGATTGTCGGTGCCATCAAGATGAGGGTCTATCTGTCTGGAATGCCAGAGTTGAGACTTGGACTTAATGATAAAGTGCTTTTTGAGAGCACTGGCCGTGAGTCTAGACTTTATTCAACTGTTTATGATAAAACATTTGACTGGCTGTGCAGACTCTGCTGTTAATCTTTTAGTCTAAGAGCATTAGACAAAAGTGTGAAGGAAGGTGGAAATGTCTGATAACAAGTTGAATTTGTCAGGATAGCTCTAGAAATATGAGTACATTAGCATACTAAAACTCCTGGAAAAACCTCCTGGAGCTCTTTCCAAAATCCAAAATGGCGTCCAAAATGGCGTTCATTTTCTATCAGCATTAGCTGTATAGTGGATATAGCTCGTACTAAGCTGAATTTTTCAGGATAGCTCAAAAAATATGAATACATTCACATGCTAAAACTCCTGGAACTCAAAATTTCTCTCTAACTAGGGATGGATGAATATGATAAAATGCTAAGGAATGACATTTTCATTATGTCAATGGCCAACTGATATCACAAGTTCAAGAGGTTTAATTTATGGCTCATTACATGGTGAAATCACTTGTCGTCAGTCAGGCCCTGTGTTCAGCTCTGCTTGTCATTGAAGAGTTGAGAGATTCTTATAGGCTCTTGCGTACATGTGCGAGTGTGTACTCACACTTACAGTTTACACTTACAGTTTACATTTAAAATTCTCTCCAGCAGTCAAATTGAAGTTCAAATTGAATACTTGTTATCATAAGCAAACTGGCTCGAAGTTGTCGACCTCCATGTAGTGGCGGCACTGCATGGACACAAAATATGCAATTGCATCCCAAAAGGATTTTAAAAAACTGACCAAAAATATTTCAATAAGCTTTTTTAATGAAGCAAAAAGAAATTAAAATATTTAGCCAAATAATTTATAAATAGATTGAAATTTTCAACTTCGTCAGATCATAATACTTACTTAGTAGGCCTGCTCACGGTATTGATGCTTTCCAGACTCAGAATAGCCTAGCTAAAAGGCATATAATTATATTAGCGGCTTTCCATAGCAGACGATAATCGAACATTTCCTGTTTAAACACGTTCTGTTTTCATTTTCGTTATAAATTACAGTTTAAAATTGCAAATTTGTTTTTCAATTCTGTATTCAATTTTGTAAACCCATTAGATGTAGTTGTGCTGACATTTTAAACTCACGTTTCTGAAGTTTAGTAGGGCTTGCTGCAGTTTAAGCCTGCAGATATTAAAATTAGACGTAGACAATGTCCGACGAAAATGCTCCGCAATCGCCAATAATATTTCAACAAAAATGTTAGGCCTATAATAGCGGCTTTCCATAGCGGACGATAATTGAACATTACCTGTTTAAAAACGGTCTGTTTTCATTTTGCTTTTAAATTACAGTTTAAAATTGCATACCAAATTTTCAAGGCCACTACCTCCATGAAAAAGGAAGCATGTCAGAACCAAGTGAGTATTGTCTTGTATGCCTCTGCTGCTTAGGAACAAGTGCACACAGGATAAGAGCTGACATTATTTTTTTATTCATAGGAGGAAAGAGTAAATCTGTTGAGTTGGAGGATGTGAAATTTCATCAGTGCGTCCGATTGTCTCGATTTGAGAATGACCGAACAATCTCATTTATTCCTCCTGATGGGGAATTTGAACTGATGTCTTATCGACTCAACACTCATGCAAGTACCCTTCATCTCATGCATTGTCTGTTTGTCTCGTTTATTAGGAAGGAACTTATTTTTGAGGTTGTGAAATATGATCTTACCCTCTCCAGTTGTTTCTATAATTCAGAAACATTTATGCTTAATATGAAATTACATTGTTAAATTTTCTGTTATTTTGTTTGTTGTCTGTAGGTGAAACCTTTGATTTGGGTTGAGTCTGTGATTGAACGTCATGCTCACAGTCGTGTTGAATACATGATCAAGGTACAACATAGCCTTCATAAACAGTCAGTAATTTATTTTCACAAGTTTTTTATCAGTTCAACCATGTGATTTACTTGTTTGAAACATTCAAGTGTTAATCTTTTACTTGTGTTGGCCAGTATTCAGGAGAGTGAATCATGTTTATTGACAGTGGCTGCTATGTTAGAATTTTAAAGAACCACTGTACATGTAGAGCTGATGAAGCTGAATGTCGGCCTATCCATTGGTTACCAGTTTTTGAAAAAAACTCCCAAGTGACATCAAAAGAAGTTTTGCATCAAGTAAAATGTTTTATGATAATAAATCATTTTACTACATGCAAAAGCTTTTTTTAGGGGAAGCTTCTTAGATTCCTTAGACAACAGCGTTTATAACAGTATTAGACAATAGTATTTAAAGCGCTTATGAAAGGTTCTATAAAAGATGCTTTGTAACTATTTCATACATGTACATGTGGGACTTGTGATATTTTATTGATAGGAGAGAACAATAGCATGTGATTGATCAGGATTTTCTTATTTCGTTCTTGTTTATGATGGCTGTTGTGAACATTGCTCTGTTATTTGGAAAGTGAACAGCTCTTGAAATGCACTTTGAGCATTTCAACTTTGGATCAATTGACTAGTTTTAAAGAAAAAAGCTATAAGTCTTGGGTCCTGTGCTTGGCTAGTGGTCATCAGCTTTGTGTTTGCTGTCATTATCAGGCAAAGAGTCAGTTCAAGCGTCGGTCGACGGCCAACAACGTAGAGATCGTCGTTCCAGTCCCGGTCGACGCAGATTCGCCGAGATTCAAGATGACGTGTGGCAGTTGTCGCTATTCACCTGAACAGAGTGCAGTTGTCTGGACAATCAAATCTTTTCCAGTGAGTGATAATGCACTTTACTGCATTTGTCAGTGAATGAGATCTTGGCAACTGGCTGTGATGGATGACTGCTGCTGCTGCTGCTGATGTTGGGTTGTCTGGTTGAAAATCAAGAGGATCTCTTGTTTGAGTTGACACCATTTCTAAGAGCAAGAAGGAGGATAAGTGAGAATTGAATAGACATCTTTTGCTCTTTGTATTTTGAGGGTCTGTGATTCTGACCAATCAGGACTATCGAATGAAACATGACATCTGTGCTCTCAAGTTTATCATTCTTGTGCTGTCGGGGACAAGCCTATAACACTGGCATGTTTAGGTATATACATCAGGGTAGGTGAACCAAATCGGCCACCGACATGTAAGCTGGATAAGGTATGTATGGGTGATGCACCGTCGATGCAAGAATAAACAATGGAACTACTGAGAATGCAAGATTGCCCCACTCCGGTAAGCCAAAGAGCAACGACATCCTGGTCCACTCCAACTCTGGACGCTGTTCCACTGTATTGTTATTCACAGAGGATGCCTTCCCGGAAGCCTTCACAGCCAACGTGAAAGTCTGCGCTTACACGGTGTGGTCTTTACACTCTGGGCTCAGTCACAAGCGAGGAACTGCAGTCATTGATTCTAGATTACTGAAGAGCTGCAGCATGGATCCTGTTTCAGGTGGATAAAGTAGAAAGGAGGCAGTTAACCTCAGCATCTGCTGCAACTCTTTGCCTCCTGACCCTTGATGCCTTGGTAACAGTAAACAGCCATTTTTGCAGTTGATGACCAAGGAGCTATTAGTTGGCAGAAGGCTATTGCAGAGTTGATGGCATCCATTTTCCATGATGAGTGACTTTGGATTTCAACTCCTGATGGCTAAGGCAGAACCGTGTTATAAACTTCCAAGTAGGATGAGGTGGATCACATCAGTGACATATAGAAGATGTACGGAAAGAGCCTGAAAACTGAATCCTGTGTGAAGTCAGATATGCATCTACTGTGCTGTGAGTACATTGGGTATCAACTGGTGATGTGGGTTTAGAGATCTTATTTTATGTGGACCTTGTAAAGTGTCTCTTGCAGTAGACTACTTAAACGTGTTCTCTGTTTGGTTATAACCATAAAAAGGAAGGAGGTCTGTAGGCAACGAATGGATAGATCCTCTTAAGAATCCTATTCACAGGTCATTCCATTGTGGGTGACCCAAGATGTTGTTTTTATACTAGACAAAACCAGGTGCCAGTGCAGATGATTAATTGATCATGTGAGTGAAGATATGTGAGTATCTGGGAGGACCAACAACCGGCTGGTTCAGCATTTAAGACAGATTGCACAGGGAAGCTGAACCTTAAGGAGCCCAATTAGTAGCATTGTTCATGGGCCGTCCAGCCAGCACTAATTATTTTTATGATAACATTTTACACTGTCATATGTTTCTTGGTTGATGGACTTAGTTAAACCACTAAACTGAACCATTGTTGCCAGGCGTTATTTCTTATTTGTGTCTATTATGTCTGCACGTGTTTTAAATTCCTTTTTTTCAATGCGGATGGAGTTCAACGAGGAGTTGCTTCGGTGCTATTTAAACTCACCCTTGCAATATTTGCAAATAACAATGTCTTTAGTTTTAGAAGTAAATTGATTATTAGATATTGTTTTTTCAATGCTACTTAATACACCATTGTGTAACTTACAACATGTGAAAACCTGACCAAGCAAGGAAAGAAAACGTCCTGTTCTATCTGAAGCGTTTTGCTCATTTGGCTGACAAAGTATATATTGCTAGATACCACCACACCTTGGAAATGGCAATTTATATAGTCATTTCATGAGGCAATGGAAAAGACCGACTAGAAACATCCAAAACAAATTATTTACAAGACTAAGCAAAACAATGACTGTGTTAAAAATAATAATTGGTGCTAAAAGCATTAATCAACATCCAAATTATGCGTCAATGTCGATTAATCGACAGAACTTCATTGGTTATCAGCTGATGTTGTGGATTTAGAGATGTTGATTGGACATGATTGGTGATGGGTGAGTTGTGTTATCCCATTGATTGATTGATCAAAGATCCCTACACTTCTCAGATCTGTAAAGGAATGAACTGCTTGTCCATTTTGCTTGTTCTATTATCATTCGACACTTTTCTAAAGTGCATTCTTGGTGCTATCTGAGTAGAATAGATTATTGGTAGCTCTTGATCTGTACCTTCTTTGCTCCTGGAACTTTTGTCCTTACTTTGAACAACATTCTGTTCTGCTGAGGCTTAGGTGGGAGTGCTTCTGAATAGATGTCTTGTAGTTGCAATGCTTCAACTGTGAATTCAAATGTGGTTATTCGATTAAATTTGAAGTGCTGTAATGTTTGACTTGACTGATTCAATGTAGGGTGGCAAGGACTACTTGATGCGAGCCCACTTTGGTCTTCCAAGTGTAGCCGCTGAGGACAGTGAAGGTCGGCCTCCGATTCAGGTTCGCTTTGAGATCCCGTACTTCACGGTGTCTGGAGTACAGGTAACTTGAACCATTGTTCTTAAAAGCCAAATGATGCCTCATTAAGGCTAGAATTGGTACTTTCTGAATTTATTCCAGTTTCGCACTGAGAAGTTTAAGTTTTTTTATATTGAACAATGCAATGAATCAGTCCCAGTGACTGTCTAATCATTTGGAGGGATGCTGATGTCTTTCTGTCTGTCTGTTGTTTAACTCGAATATTGATCAATTCCAGAACTGTACGTCCCAAGGACTTTAGTTGATTGATTTGAAATAGACATTTGCCTTATCTTTATGAAAGGTCTTTGGTAAGGCAAGGTCTTTGTTCTTGTTTTTTGCACTGATTATCATTCTAAATTCTTAACAGTGACAGAAATAAATAAAACCAATTCCTGACAACCTGGAAATCGATGATTATAAAGCCTGTGAAAAAGAGCAATTTTGCTTAGAAATTAGCGATCAAGATACATGCAACCTTTGAATTATATTGTGGTGCTTTATCTCTTGGTTAATACTTTGCCTAATTTTAGTGACAGTGTGGGGTGCAAGTGGTGTGTGTGTGATACTTGACCATCCTCCTCCATCTTTGGCTGAAAAGCTTGAAACCTCTGAACAAATTTTTAATGACCAATGTTTGTCTGAATTATCCTCATTCTCAGGCATTTGTTTATAGCAGTTAAAATGTTCTTATGTATTGATGTGCATCTTGCCGTTTCTCATAATTTAATTCTTAGTCATTAGAATGTTTTTTGACTGCTGTTGGATTGTATGATATGATGTGTTGTCATTGTATGCAGGTGCGTTACCTGAAGATCATAGAGAAGAGTGGCTACCAGGCATTGCCATGGGTTCGATACATCACGCAGAATGGCGACTATCAGTTGAGAACACAGTAGAGGGGAAGGCGGGCCTTTCATATGAAAATCAAACCATCTGCTCATAATCTCAACTCTGCTGTAACCTCGATATTGTAAATTATTACTATACGGTATTTTGCTTTAATCCCATTAAAGAACTATCTTGAACCCACTGCTGAGTAAATTGCAATAGGACAAGATGTTTAATAAGACAAGATATTTATTGTTCTTCCAGTTTACCAACAATAAATGCTTGTTAAAGTTACCTAAGTATTCTTAATTAATTTGCTAAAAACTTTTCATCTGGGACCTTTAGGCTACAAATGCACTAGAAATAACATGACTCCTTAATGTCCTCATAATGAAAATGCTCACAATATACAAGGTTTCAGCATTGCTACAGTCAACAATCACTATTACAACTCAAAGCATTTAAAAGCCTTTTCTGCTATGTTTTTCTGTATGGTACCTTCCATGTAAATTGTGTAAGCATATTTGTTTGTTAGCTGGTGTCCTACTTGTGTAGAACATGATGGAGTTGTATTTGCTGTGGTTGCAAGTGTGTAGTTGAACATGTTAGTGAACAATGGTGACGTGAAAGCTTAGCATTCGGCTGAAAATGACAGACCACTGTTGATTGATCTCTAAGAACTTTAAATCGTAATAATACTCAAGTGTCAATACATTTGTGGCACTTTGTTTTGGTTCAAATTGAATGCTGGGGTGGTATATTGGACATGTTGAAGTAATTAAATCTGATGATTATTGGCATATGATTAAGAGACCAACTTCAAGGCCACTTGATAGCTCTAACGTTGTTGAAATAGAAATTGGCTGATTCCAATTGTAATGATTCTCTAAAAATATTAAAACATTGTAGTTGTAGAAATAATTAACGCATAACCCTTGGATTACAAATTTGCAATCTGTTGAAATGTTAATTTGCTTTCATGTCTAGATTGTATAGTGAATTTAAATTAAAGAGCAACGTAATTTGTTCAGCTACTGTGTTGTTTGCTTCCAGAATTGCTTCTGTGTATGTATGATGTTTGTGAAGACATTTGTACTTGTTAATTAAAATAACTATGAACAGGAAGTATCGTTTTGTTCAGTTGTTGGAATCGTTTATGATGACCTTATCGACCGCATGTCATTCACATGGTGACCGATTTTGTTGAAGCTGCTCAGCATAAACCTAGGATGAAATTGCCAGTTGAACCTCTCAGCTGTAGTTGACGTTTGTAATAGGATTATTCAGCTGAATATGTACCAACTTTTAAACACAAATTTTGTGTGTGCTTTAGAGCATATGCAAAAAATGATGGGCCATGTTTTAATCAGTTCTTGGATGGTTTAGTGATAGGCATTGGTTGGTTTGAGCTGGAATTACCCAAATGGAAAGTTTTGGGATGAATTGTTTCACTCATGATAGCAAGATTTGAATTCTAGGTCTGGCAACTGAAATTACTCAAATGATCAATTCAGACAAAAGAAAAGAATTTTAATGAATATATTTACTAAAATAAAACTCCCATCATACATGATCCATTAATTTGGTTAACTTATGGCAACAACTTGATAACGATGCCAAATTAACTCATGGACATTATTAACACGCAGTACGAAGATGGGAATTATACATTGGCTGGATATTCAGCATTGCAAGTAGAAGTACATATTATATAAGGCATAAAATCCCAATTTTTGACCGACCCCTACACAGCGTCCGAGACCCCCACCCGTATATTATATAACACGATATGCTACCTACCCCCCACCCCACCCCAGTCTATAAGCAGGTTAAAAGACATACAATCGACATAATTGTATTGCACAATTTGAAACTTTTATAACAATAATTGTAGTTGTTAACACTTCAATAGTACTAGTGATAATTGCCTTCATCCATTTCAAGAACTGTAGTGAAAAATCATCATACACCCAATTAGATATGTAACAAAAGCTATCTTAAAATTGCATACGGTCTCGTGCCAATTATGATTAGACCGGATATATGGATCCATGCTCCTCTGCATCTTAATATTCGGACCTTCTAATGGCACCAAATTCACTTGTATTAGTTACGGTAACTAATTAGGTAGTCAACGATTGTCACCATTTATGTACATATAGGCCTACTAAAACAGCATGATAATAAATGGTAGTGATGTACATCCTATTTAAAAGCATTATTTTAGTTTCCCTCCTTTTTTGTACTAGAAATGAGCATTACAGTATCACAGAATGGATTGGTTTAATATTGCACCGTCAGGTATATAATTTTATCGATAGGTTTGCGGTACAACGTACATTACTCTACCTATTTAATAGTGTATGATGTATGCAAAGTGTATACTACAACTATAATTGGGTATCTAAGCAAACATAAACTATGTACACATATTATAGAAAACAAAATCAAACATTATGATAATACTTACCAAAATTATTAATTGTTTCAAGTGAATTAATTTTAATTTAAACCAAAATCAAAAAAAAGCACACATAATTGAATTTTAGAGTGTTTAAAGCTATGCAAAGGAAATTGTTAAAATTGTAACTAGGAAATTGTTAAAAGTGCATTTATAAATAATAAGTAAGAATGCCAGATGGCAGCTAATGGTGCTAGTTTTGGTTCACAACGTATAGTGAACTTCGATTACACAATGTAGGTCCGTGGTACATGGAATTTCCAATTGGCAGCCAAACAGGCAAAATAGCATAAGCTGAAAAAAAGTTTGTTATATAACAAAACCTTCAACCTACCCCCCACCCTACACAATATAACGCTATCAAAACCCACCCACCTACCCCTTGAGCGTCATATAATATGTGAACGGCCCCATACTGTATGACTCAATTGTTCAGCTGGCAGTTGCTGTTCGTAACTTGGGCATTCTACCATCTTTCACTGGACGTGTTAGCAATAGTTGTAAGTCATTGGAAGCATACACAGAATTAGGTATTATGTGCCCATGTCTGAAATCCATTGCACGGATATCTCTGGCAAATACGTTGGTTCCAGTCGCATAGAACTATTCTAAAACTGAACTCTGGCCAACCACAATATTTTTTGTGAATCAGTTCTTATTCCCAGCCTTATCATTATTCAATTAGGTCATCTGATTATCTTTGTCTGATCATACCTAAAATAAGAAATTTATTGATGACCAAGCTTTTTCAGTAGCTGGACCTACTTTTGGAACTCTCTTCCCGTCTGTGTGTGATCGGTTCGGTCACTTTTGTCATTTCATTCTCGACCGAAAACTTCCATCTTTCAAATTGTTTATCCACCTTAGGCTGCCTTATGAACTGACCTGGATATTGATCTGATTATGGTTTTGTTTTATTGTGCCATCGATTGATGTCCTAAGCTTTAGACACCAATGCAATATAAGTTGCTAATTGCAATAACTAATGTACACACTTCAGACATAACAATCAACTCTTACTTTTCATAGTTTTAGTTCTCTAACTATTTCAGACTGATAACTGACAGACTGCATAATACATTCAATCTGTCCAAAATTATTTGCGAATTGTCTGGTCAAGGCACAGCTGGTCAAGAAGCAACAGGTAGCATGTGAAAATGAATCTCACCAAAAGAATTCACTGTTTTTTTAATTATTGTTCCAAACGTCCTGTTTGGAAAACTTGAAGATGACGTTGGTCTTTGAGATAAGTAATGCCAAAGCCTACTGCAGTATTCTGAAGAGACTCTCCTAGTCTGACAGTTTCCACATGGTCCACTTTAACATGACTGCACTGTTTTTGTGTGTTGGAATCCAAGGAGTTCAGATATCGTAACTTCATAACATCTTCATTCTTTCATCGTTAGTGGAACCTGCAGCAGCATAAAAGTATATAAAAACATGGATTTAATGAAAACAGCTCATTAAAATAAAATATAAAAATGGTGGATTTGTCCTTATGAAAACTTGTAGAAGTAACTGTAGGCTGGTCAGCGTTTGAGCTGAGTACAGAGTTACTGTCGTCTTCACTCTGACTTATTGGGTTTTGTAAAATTATTCTTGCAGGATAATTGAAATGTAGTAGGATATAATTATGAGCCACACAATTTTGACAAATTTCATTCACCCTTGGTTAATTTATTTAGTTGGAGGATTCATATAGCGCCCTTTAAAGAATATCTGCTCAGGAGCAAAGGTTAATAGTTATGCAGCACAGTGTGTGGCCAACTGGAATACATTCTTGCATGAAGGACGGCATTGAATTCGAGTAATTCGAGTAATTCGATTTTCTAAATCCAATGTCAAAACACATAAGTTCTAATTCACCTAAGTTAGCCATTAAAGTTATAAATGTCTGTTGTCAAAGTGAAGCATAATCACTCGGATGATTCAATCACACCAGCAATAATAAATTTGCTGAAAAGTTGTAATAATATTAAATGCACAAGAATTCATGTCTTTGAGCTTCATTAATTTTCTGTAAAATTCGTGTCGTGAGGGTCAGATTGCGCCTGATCATGACTTGTCATTAGATAAAATGCAAAAAGCCTTAGTACTCATAATTTCTCCATACATTGCATGGCTGCATATATAAGTCTTAGGCTCCTATATGCTGCACACTCATCAGATAGTGGGTGACATTGTAGTTGTGGAAGGTGCTGTGTTTGTTAAGTGCACTAAGCATTTGTTAGTACTTGAGTAGTGATTAATGATTAGGGCTGCTGGGTGCAGATGTACTTTCCTGTGGTGTATATACAAACTAGCCATGTATTGCCGATTGCAGCACCATTATGGGCATTTTCACGGGTAATCGTTCTAAACTTTACTAATTCAAAGGTCTCTAATATAAGTTTCATTTTAAATTAAATAAATTTATGAATTGGCCTAGGTTACTCATCAGTTGTTCTTACCTTGTTAGATGTCGGCTCTCTTCATGCACTGCCATTTCTGTTCTTTTAAAGTCATTTAGTTCTCTGCGAATGGCAGCCTTTGTAAACAGAATATAATCATAACATTGAAAACTTCTGTGTCAAATTTTGAATTTACTTTGAACTTGAACTCTAGTAGCCTGTTTGTTTGGGACATTGTAATGGTAACAATTTATAGAATGCTATTGATGGCAAGCTACTTCAAGGGTGCTTTACAAGACTGTTCACTGTCATTGCAATTAGAAAAACTAATGCTCGGGATTACGTAGAAAGTAGAGTTTTAACTGTTTTTTGAAAGCAGAAACGGTTTTGGTTTCCTGATTTTCCTGGTTTTGATTTCCTAATTTTTCTGGTTTTGGTTTCCTGATTTTCCTGGTTTTGGTTACCTGACTTTCCTGGTTTTGGTTACCTGACTTTCCTGGTTTTGGTTTCCTGATTTTCCTGGTTTTGGTTACCTGACTTTCCTGGTTTTGGTTTCCTAATTTTCCTGGTTTTGGTTTCCTGATTTTTCTGGTTTTGGTTTCCTGATTTTTCTGATTTTGGTTTCCTGATTTTTCTGGTTTTGGTTTCCAGATTTTCCTGATTTTTCTGGTTTTGGTTTCCTGATCTTCCTGGTTTCAGTTTCCTAATTTTTCTGGTTTAGGTTTCCTGATTTTTCTGGTTTTGGTTTCCTGACTTTGGTTTCCTGATTTTTCTGGTTATCAGGCTTTTCGGGTTGCTGGCACACCTGGCACATGTGCCAGCAACCCGAAAGGCCTGATTACCTGTTTTAGACTTGGTTCCCTGGACGAAAACATCAGAGGACCGTGATGATCGCAGTCGGTGACCTTTTGGGCTCATTTGATGCAAAATAGTGTGGTGCCCAATTGTTCAGACAATTATGCATTAGGATGCATAGTTTGAGTTTGATGTACTAACCTATTCTGAGCCACATTGTACAGTGGTTGAAATGTGGTCGGATGTTTTAAACTGCAACACCAGATGAACAGCAGCTTGATGAACCCCCTGAAGCCAAATGATGCTGCGCTGTGGCAAGCCAGCATAGGTGACATATGTTGCTTCATTTCACCTTTTCTTGCATAAAAAAGACAGAATAAGAAAACATCTGTGCTTTATAACAGCCTACCTTCTCTCTGGCAGTTAGCCGCATCCATGGCTTATCAGCTTTCCTGTCATACTCCTCGGCCTCTGTAACCTCAACATAATCCCAGAATCGTATGATGTCCCTTTCTTTTAGTTCCTCCACTGTTGGTCGAAAACTCAACTAAACAGAAATTTTATTACTCTGGATGAAACTCAAGTTAGCAGAAACAACCAAGACATGGGCAGAACTTTGAAGGTGAACAGAAGTTGGCCAGTGTTTCTAACATGTTGGGAGTTAACTGTTGTCTTATAATTTTCTAAGTCTTATTAGTTTTATTTCCAGCCTTATTCTTCATTTCTGCTATAGATTTTATAATGGTCTCAGGGTAAAATCGTTCACACTTTGTCTTGTACAATGCAATTGCATCAAAATGACCCTTCCTTATGGAAGGGAGGTCAATTCTGGTTTCTATGTATGCCATTCTCCAGCAGTGCAACTTTCATCACAGCAAAGTGGGTCTTTGAAGCAACCTTTCAATCAATCCAGGGTAATCCGTGGGTCCAATTTTCATGATCCAACTCAACCCATCCAAAATGGACCTACCCGACTTATACCAATGAAGGCCAGTGTCATTAAGAGCTGAACTGACGTCAGTAAGCAAAACGATGCAACGAAAACCGGATCTAAATCTAATAGTCACCAGTTGCAGGCGCATGTACAACATAGGTTGACATTACGTTCAGAGTTATTGGACCATGCTGAGATTGGAAATGTGGGGGATTGGCAATAGCACTTGCAGCATATAATGACATCTGCATAATTTATGAGATGTCAAAACTTGAATCAGAGGCAATTTAACATCATATAGGTTAGCACTATGTTAAATTTAGCAGTGGCATTATGTTAAATTTTCAATTACAAAATATGAATTACAAATTACACCAGATGAAAACTTGGCAAAGCAGAAATAAAGTGAGAAACTCTTAGTAAAAGAATTACATGCACCTAATGGCGACAATTACCTTCCTCACTAATGTTCTTTTCTTCTCTTCTCTTTCCTTTTCCAATTCGTCTAAAGTTTGTTCTACAGTAACAATGTTAATAGATATGCTCAAAGCAAACTCAAAGCCATTGTATGTGGGCACAAGACCAACAGATCCCCACTGGTGGTAGAGCAGAGTGATTGTCTACCAAATTATCTTGAAATGAATGCAGGCCTCTCCATGTTTTCTGGAAACATACCAACCATCGCCACTCATCCAAGAATGAGGACCTTGAAAGAATGCAATATCATCCTCAACCAGAATATAATGCAGTGCATTTTGCATATACTGAGACACATGATAAAGTTATATTACTATTTGGTACTATTACAATACTTTTAAATGTTTTCATCCAGTAATACTTGGAGTATGCAACTTCATCCTCATGGACTTTCAAAGGTCTTGGATACGTCAGTACATTCTCAACTAAAGCACTCATGTGAAGTACCTACACCCTTCTTACACACATGCTTGCATGCATGCACACATACATACATACAAATGTACTGCTTGAATCACATTAATATACACTATATAAACCTGTATCTTGAGGCAGTCTGTGACTATTGTAATCCAATTCTGCTATCGTACATTACGATCATAGGTAATAGTGCTGTAACTAATTGCAGGAAAGAGAATAACATGAGAGCGTTAAGCTAACTAAAACAAAAATATCCAGATGTATTTTAATGTACTTGTTGAGGCACTGATGCACATTTGCACATTGTCAATGGAAACGAATGCACTGCACACATTTGTCTATCAGAATGAAGTAAGCAAACGCACAACAGCGATTAGTAAAACATACCAAACAAGATGTTTTTAGCCAACAGTTCTTCTCTTGTTGGTCTGAGGCAGAGGGATCTTCAAACATAACACAAGCAGTTTGTCCACATAAGCAGATAAAATGAAAATAATTACACATGACATTCATATACATCATTAACTCATTACAATGACACTGTATTTGGAAATAACATTAAAAACCATCATTATAACAATGCTATCTCACTTTAGCTGAACTCACTACAACTGAACAAAATTTCAGTCCTATGTCTATTTAGTACTAATCTTATTGCAGAATCCATATTCTAAAGAAATTTGTTATAATGAATGTATTATAATAATGCATATGTTATAAATGGGATCAGTCACTTCCCCCTTTGAAGTGCTAGATGATCTAATGCCCCTCTTTCTCTATTCCTTAATAAGTCACTAACTGACGGTTGAATTCCTGCCTCATAAAAACGTACCTTATTTTTCCCAGCACTCAAGGAGTCCACTGTAGACCATACTGACTGTTAAAACATCTCGTCCTGTATGAAACCTGCGTTTTCTCTAAAACACTCTTAAACACATTGTGTCTGCCCAGATTCTTCCCTAACTTGTGCTGTCAGGCCTCACCGATTCTAACCAATCAGGTTTTGTCTCAAACTACTCTCAATGCTGTGTGATTGACATATATGAGCTATTGACAAATATCTTCTCACACTTTTCAGTATCTCATTAGCTTTTGACCTGTTGAACCACGAAATTTTACTCCAATGCCTTGAATCCTCCATGGTCACACAAAAACTCTCCTCTTTTAGTTTCAATCAGACTCATCTGAATGATCCCAGATGATCAAGTCTGGAAACTCCAGGTTTGTCTGGGTCCCTGTCCTTCTGGAAGTACTGCAAGGCTCTCTCTGTCTTAGGACCCCTTCTTTTCAGTTTGTTCATGGCAGATAATACTTCTCTTATTCGCAATCACTGCGCTGATAGTCAACTCTTCGCTAACGATGTGCAGGCCTATTAATGGTCAATGGTCCTCTCTCTGCTCAACCCATTCTAAGGCTGGTCATATGTAGTCCCATGATTTGTATTTATGGATGTCTACTTCAATTATGCAAAATAATATTATACAACTTTGCTTAACTTGTTGCTATCATTTATACAAATTGTACTTTACTGTGCGTTGTCTTGTAGTCTAATGAAGAATATTCTTACTTCTAACCAGCTTTCCATAAATCACTGAATCATTCCTCCATATGAAGAAGTAATTCGACAGACCTGTCAAGTCTTGACCTGATTGAACTCAGTTCCTCAATTCTTTCTTCTGACGTTTGTTGGATGACATTTTCACCAACGAGACCATCATGACGAAGACAGCAGGACTTCTGAGATGATTGATAGAGACTACTGCTACATTTCAATCTGACCTTCTTTGACCCTATGTTTTAACAGTTGCATACATGGAATAAAAGCAAGACTTCCTACACTGGCAAACAAACCACAAGGGTTACCAACATGTCTCTTTAGCAGTGTTGGGCATGAGACCAAAACCTCAAGACCAAGACCGAGAGGTCCAAGACCAAGACTGGTGGTCCGAGACCAAGACCAAGAATGATACTCTTTTCTATAAACAATTCAATTTATTAAGACGCTAAAATGGAATAAGACGCTTAAAGCATTAATTTTATTGCTGAAGAATACTAATCTTAATGATGGTCCAAAAAACAGTTTTACCAGCCAGTCTGAACTTTTGTGGGTTCAGCTCTTGGCTTCAGCCTAAAAATATCACACTATAAATTACTTACAGTATACGATAGGTAAATACCTTAAGACATCTGAACAAGAAGACTAACTTTCCGTTTGAAAGGCGTAGACCTACTTGTACTAGGAATTGTCGAGTTAATAGTGACTACACTTGGCCGACCACATAATTATTAGCTGGGTCTGTAGCACATGCATTTTTTTGCCCATAGTAACATGTATATATAGATGGTCAGCACATCATAAATCGATAAAAATTGCTTAGGGCCTAAACATCCGGTGTCTCTAATAAGCAAAAATAACCAACAAATGTCAAAGAAATTGCTCTGATACTGCAAATGACCAAGAACGCTAACCATAGACGAAGACCAATCCCAAGACTGTTCTTTTAAGACCAAGACCAAGACCGATGCATTCAAGACCAAGACTGATGGATGGTCCGAGACCAAGACCAAGACCGATGCATTCAAGACCAAGACCGCAGTTTTCCGGTCTCGAGACCGTCCCGAGACCAAGACTGTGGTCTCGAGACTTCATCCCTGTTCTTTAGTTTGAAATTATATACTGGTTAGCTTGTTCAGTTTTTAACGTTACATTTAAAAAGGAATACAGCTACATAAAAGTTGACCTTTGGAGCCAAAACTTGTATGATCTCTTTGTTTTACGGTAAGAACATGAGTGCTCTTTAGCACACATATCAAACGACTCAATCAGAAGTCAGTCAGTTAAATACAGATTAACCGAGAAAGTTTATAGAATGAAGCACTTACAACAATCGTCTTCTAACTCTGTAAGTTGGACACCTTTTGTGGACTTCTGGTCCTCGGTTATTGATCTTCTGTCGGTGTTTGTGTTTAATACTTTGTCATCACTATTAACTAGTTCATCACTTACTACTAAATTCATTTCTCTGCTGACAATTCGATTGTGATCTGTAATTCTGCTGTTAGCCTTGACCATTCTGCAATCATTGTTAACCAGTTTACAATCATCACCTTGAGCAACTCTACTGAAATCATCAATCACTTGTAAATCTTCTCTCTCTTGTGCTTCACTATATTCTCTCTTCTGTGCTTCTCTGTCTTCTCTCTTCTCTGCTTCTCCATCTTTTCTATCCTGTGCTTCTCTGTCTTCTCTTTTCTGTACTTCTCTGTCTTCTCTCTCCTGTGCTTCTCTGTCGTCTATCTTCTCTGCTTCTTCATCTTTCCTATCCTGTGTTTCTCTGTCTTCTCTCTTCTGTGCTTCTCTGTCGTCTCTCTTCTCTGCTTCTCCGTCTTTCCTCTTCTGTGCTTCTGTGTCTTCTCTCTTCTCTGCTTCTCCGTATTTCCTCTCTTGTGCTTCTCTGTATTCTCTCTCCTGTGCTTCTCTGTCGTGTCTCTTCTCTGCTTCTCCGTCTTTCCTCTTCTGTGCTTCTGTGTCTTCTCTCTTCTCTGCTTCTCCGTCTTTCCTCTCCTGTGCTTCTCTGTATTCTCTCTCCTGTGCTTCTCTGTCGTGTCTCTTCTCTGCTTCTCCGTCTTTCCTCTTCTGTGCTTCTGTGTCTTCTCTCTTCTCTGCTTCTCCGTCTTTCTTCTCCTGTGCTTCTCTGTATTCTCTCTCCTGTACTTCTCTGTCGTCTCTCTTCTCTGCTTCTCCGTTGTTACTCTCCTGTGCTTCTCTGTCTTCTCTCTCCTGTGCTTCACTATCTTCTCTCTCCTGTGCTTCTCTGCCCTGCATGTGGTTCTCTTTGGAGACTTGGTTGTCATACTGTTTGACAATATCATCAGACTGGATAGAATGTTCTAAATTAGACTGCAGCTTATTTTTATCCTTTGCCAGATTCACCCTACAAAACCAATTTAATTGTTTTATGTTTAAAAGAAAACTGGAAAGCAAGACTTCATTTAAAGTGAAGCATTCATTGAACAACATATAATTTGCAGTTCATTCTGTATATGTGCCGTTAGGTGCATGAAGGTGACAAGAAAGAGACATCACTGAAAAGTTTTCATTAATCACATTAGACAGCATGAAAGAAGCAGTTATTTACGTGAGTTTTATTATAAAGCAACAGTTCAAGGCACCAGTA
Organism: Bimastos eiseni; assembly: GCA_959347315.1. Lineage (NCBI taxonomy): Eukaryota > Metazoa > Annelida > Clitellata > Crassiclitellata > Lumbricidae > Bimastos > Bimastos eiseni. The sequence continues at coordinate 28,206,440 of OY365812.1, read as the reverse complement.
AAAAGTGTGGAATATCCTTACACATTTGTTAGACAATTGTATCAAGTGAGCAATATCCTCATCTGTGAGTTCACCTAACACATGCTATTGGGTCATTCATTATTTTGTTTATATTAGGGTTGTAGCATTAAATGATTAATTAGTCAATTAACTGTAAATTAATATTAACAATTAAATTTAATTTTAATGATCAATTAAAGACCTCTTGTCATATTCGATAAGATGCCCCAAAATATCTTGAAGTTAGAAGATCTAATGATAACTCTACCTAACATATAGCCCTTGCGATTGAAGAAAACATTTGAACTGAGAAAACATACACAAGACTACTAATATTATGATCAAATGACGAATAATAATAATATCAATCACACACAATGCACAGCTCCTCCTAAGCACTAATATGAATATGTCTCACTAATCTCTCTTGACTTCTCCAAAGCATTTGACTCTGCTAAACATTCTTCCCTTTTTGACAAAATCTCCACTCTTGATATTCTAGATCAAGTCTATAACTGACTAGTTGAATATCATCCTGAGTGCTTGCACCTCACCAGATTCAAAGGTCTCTTCTCATCTCTCCTCCTGATCAATGCTAAATAGTTCAAGGCTCTGTCTTAGGACCCACAAACATCTCAATAACTACTTCAGACCTACACCTCTTTCAACCCCTCAAGCTGATTTTCAAATGTGCAGACGACACTTACCTTATTACCAGATCCTCTGAAGCTCATACTGTCCAATCTGAGCTACTTTCAATCTCTCCCTGGGCTTCAGCTAATAACCTTACTTTACATAGCTCAAAATCTAAAGAAATGATAATTTTCCGACATCGACGCCAATCATTCCCTCCCCCTCAAATACCTGGTATAACCCGAGCTAAAACGTTAAAAATACTCAGTGTCTTCTTCCAGGATAACCCCAAACTCACAGCTCACATTGACCACCTCACAGCAACACCTCACGAACACCTCACTTGCTCCTCCTCTATTTATGCTATCAGAAATGGATTTTTTTCATCTACCACTCATTAATAACCAAAGCCACTACCATTGCTAAATTGTTATATGCCTCCCCATCCTCATGGGGTCTAACCCTAGCTTCTGATAAATAGGGCCTGGAAGGACTCCTAAGTAGAGCCAAACGCCTAGCTTACGTAAAACAATCTTTCCCAACAGGCTCTGAACTTGCAAACATAGCATATGCCAAGCTCCTTTTCTCCATCTTACACAACACAAGCATGTTCTTCACCAACTCCCACCTCCACTACGTCCCCACTCCAATCACTAATTAAGACCTAGAGCACACAACCATGTGCTCCTACCCAAAGATGACTCAATTTATCCCCAGATCATTGTACAAAAAACATTTATTAGTTTGTTATTAATTCTAGCTAATATCATTGATCACTGTCACTAATGTAAGCATTTCTTCTTTATTGTCAGATTGAGTTATTTCTAAATAAACGAATATCGCAATATAAATTTTACATCTGTCAGTAGTTACTGGGAAATACATTTAATCATAAATAACTGTTAACTTATCGTTAATCTTTGAAGTTAACTATTAAAAAAATGTAATTGTTAACTACCCTAATTTATATATATATATATATATATATATATATGTGTGTGTGTGTGTGTGTGTGTGTAGATATAATATATATTTGGTGTGGCACAGTGGCTGATCGGTCAGAGCGTAATGTTCAGTGTGTGCTGAGCGCGCGGGTTTGAGCCTCGTCCGGGGCGTCACTGTGTAGGGACCTAGAGCAAGTCCTTTGCGCACCATTGCTCTGCAGTACAACTGCAATTGCGCCTTCGAGGCGTGTGTGAGCACTTCTGAGCAAAAAATTTTGGAAGAAGGTTGGTATCAAATTTCGGTAATAATAATAAGAATAATATAGGAATAAACGACAAATTACAGAAAGCAGAGAGAGATGGGGTTCAGTCAAATCTCTGGGTCTGGGCCTTGTGTTTCCTGCTTTAGTAGGCAAGACAATCATTGTGCATACTAGTGGCACATGGCCTCTTTGGACTCTTGCTTTATGATGTGGTGCATTTGACAATAGTGGCACTTATGTTCTATGCAGCCCCGGCATGGTGGGGATGTGTGGGACAGCAGGAACGCACCCGGTTGCCACATATGCCTATATCCATTTCATGGAACACAAATTGCTGGATCATGGATACAAACATCACAAATAGAATCTGTTGACAAAAGCATTTGCTACCTTAGCTTCATCCTAAAATTCGTAGCTAAGTTCTATAGTTAAATGCTATCTTTAGATCTTCTAACTTTAAGAGATCTTTGACAATGAAATCAGATGCATAAATATCTTTAATTTTATAGAACATTTATCTTACCTGACCATACCAAATAACACATGACCTTACTCAGCATTTCTTCAACTTAAGAATGATATAAATTTACCCTCTGAGTCTACGTTTTGTAGGCATAGTTGGTGACACATTACAGTCTCCACAAGACAATATCTGTACAGTTCCAATATTCAGCTTAGACTTGGATGCTTTCTGCTGCTCAGAGGTCGATTTTTGATGGCACTCCTGCAGTAGTCTCCTTTCTGCCAGCTTCTCTTCTAGCTGTCTTCGAAAGACTCTTGACTTGGCTCCTTTCATTGCACTCCTCAAAGGAGCCCTTGTCAAGTCTGGTTCATGGACTGGGACCTCTTCATACCGGCCACTGACCACTGGACGAGCAGCGCTCACTGGCCGCGTTGTCCAATTGCTGTATTTCGAAAACATTCCATGACCACCATTCAAACTCCCTGCTAAAAATTAACACATTTTCCTAATGACTATATTGAAACTTTCGGCAAATGTAGTGCTCGTAAGTTAAAATTGCAAAAAATGCCAGCAATTAAATTTTATCACTCTTTCATAAGCTGTAAAATGTATATAGAACACTGTGCAGAATACTTCTGATTGATTCTAAAGATTCACTAGACAACTAGTGTAAAATACAATCACAAGGCACAATTATTTGCAGAAAATAATGATACATAAGTGGAGCAGATAAATGCTTCAGAGCTCAGATGATCAAATAGAAGAGTTAGTATGAAGAACTGAATGAGCAGAGGCGTGTTTACAGAAAACACGGCCCTGGGACTCTTCTGAATTTGTAAACTGAGTTTTAGACTATAATGGTGTTTAACCTATCATGTGTAAAGCCTCACAAAGTTGAACTGGAAGAAGTTTTTGTGGGTGATATTGATGTTAGTTATGAGTAGCTAGTTTACAGGAATTTATGGTTATTTGATTTTAATATAAAAAGCACAAGAATATTTATGAGCCAACTTCTGAGAGTGAAGAAGCTCATAACATACAGCCTATGCTCTTACTGACATAGTTAATCAAGCCAACTGATATGGAAGAGTAGGAAGAACTGAATGAGATGTTGCTAAATGGAAGAGCTGGAAGAACTGAATGAGAAGCTACTGGAGTGGAAGAGCTGGAAGAACTGAAAATGAGAAGCTACCTGACCTGAATGGCCAACTGGTGGCAAATCAACTTTCAGTACGATTTCTTTCATCTCGCCACTAACTTCATTTGAACCTTTGTCATGTTGCAGATTTCTTACAGATAGCTCTTCTAAACATGTCACACATAATTAGATAGTGTTGTGCATTACGATTTACTTATAACTCTGAACTGTAACTAATTAATGTAATTGTTACTAATGCTGTAACTATTTACTTTCTCAAAATGTACTTAATTACAGTAAATGATTTCTTTTACAAAGAAAGGAGTTTCATGATGACTAAATATCTCTTTAGTTTTCTTAATGTATGCCAAACTTATAACAGTAGAAGGCCAAAAAGTTGAAAAACTGTTTCTTTTTCTCTTAGAAAATGTATTTATCATAAAAAATTATGTGCCTAAATATGCGAAAGAGAAGAGTGTGTTCTGTTACACAACAAGTGAAAAACCGATTCGGAAGATTTTCCATCTCAGCATGAAGTCCAGATATTTTGTCAAGGTTGTCTTCCTGCTCTAATAATTTACTCAAGAAAGAGTTGAATATTTAATTACAGATCTTGTAATAGAAGTCATACCTTCTTTTAATAGTGTGGAACAGCCATCGATCTATTACAAAAATGATTCAAGGCTTCCAACCCACAGAGAAAGTGATTAGCAGGAAAATAATCATCCCTCCATTGTTAAAGGACAAAATGCAGCTCATCATTATGTTTAACTCTATTGGGTATCTGTCCTCCACAACACATATTTATTCACACCAACGTTTGGGTTCCTTTGTACTAAAGTTCACTGGACTCATGGGAATACCCTGCAAGGAAGATCTGCTGCATTTGACTGTTCAGGGATCAAGGGAAAGCAACATAGGATTCAATTGCCTAGGATTCGATTGCCTAGTATTCGATTGCCTAGGATTCGATTGCCTAGGATTCGATTGCCTAGGATTCGATTGCCTAGTATTCGATTGCCTAGGATTCGATTGCCTAGGATTCGATTGCCTAATATTCGATTGCCTAGGATTCGATTGCCTAGGATTCTAGTTTGCAAGTGCACATGAAGTATACATGGCATTGCAAACAAGCTAGTTTTGTTTTTTAGCCATAATGACATCTCAGTAGAGCATGAGGATTCTTAGTATTAATCTATTACCCTGCTGATGACAGGGACGTCATTTCAGTTTTTTTCAGAGGGGGAGCAAGAATTTTTCTGGCGACGGGGGTGAAATGCTTATACGGCTTCAAAAAAGTGAAATTATTCAATTATTGGCACCTGTGATATGATATAATGTTAATATATGAAATTCGATGAGATTTATTATTAATATGGCTAATATATGACCAATGGCCAATGACCTTGTATGGAAATTTGCACATACTATAATCTAAATCAGGAAATTCAGGGGGGCCAATGACGTCCCTGCCAATATGTAGAGAAATTGGACTTTAACATTTGAGTGTGGTACCATAACTAAAGGTAACTGTGGTTGATTTGAACAAGTGAGGCAGAAGATGGCAGATGATAGGCCCCAGCCAAATAAGAAACAGGTAGGCCTACAACAGGAACAAAACAAGTGTCCAGATAGTGACTGAGGAGAATTTAGAAGTCTTGCAATAGAGCCACATTGTACAACATCTGTGTGATAGGTTTACATAACCAGCATCAATATGCTTGTGCCTCATATGTAAGGAGTGCCATTGTGAACAGATTTACTAGGACAACGCAGAGACCCCTTGAATTCAGGAGTAATACATGCAATGGCATACAACTTGCATAAGACATCTGCTATGGGAAGCAGCAGCAGCACGTCAGGTCCAAAATACAATGTATAACACTATTTACCAATGCATTTAGTGACAGCATAAGGTGTAATGACCAACAACTAGAGGCCTTTAAAATATTCATAGGAATTTAACCGAGATGAACGTCTATACTCCAATGTAGATAAATATACATTTTGTGTGGCACGGTGGCCGATTGGTTAGAGTTAGAGAGGTCAGGCCGTAACGCTCAGTGTGCGCTGAGTGTGCGTATTTGATTCTTGTCTGAGGAATCACTGTGTAGGAACCTTGAGCAAGTCCTTCACCAGGCCCATACCAAGGGAGGGGCCAGCACAAATGTGGAAAGGGTGCAAATTTCAGGATGGAATAACTCATTATTCCATAAAATGCACTTTTTTCCAGGTTGATGCTAGGCACAGCACGCAATTATAGCCTGTCCTTCAAGCACAATTGCTCTGCATTACAACTGCAGTTGTGTTGTCGAGGTATGTGCACTTCTAAGCAGTAAATGTTGGAAGAAGGGCAGTATCAAATTGATGTTGTATTGTATTTTGTGATATAAGTGAACATGAGGGCCTAGCGACTTCTGACATTTGATATATATGCGCTAAAGTAAAGGAGTCAGGATGGTCATAAAGTTTTAGGAGGCAGTCAAGGTTGGGTCAGGAGCGCTTCCAAGTAGTAACCTTGAAGGGATGCTATATAAATCCGCATGGATGCATGAATGAATGAATGAATGAATGAATGAATGAATGAATAAATGAATGAATGAATGAATGAATGATGAAATCAGTGGTAAAAGCAGCTAATATCCAGTACCAAGATGATCTGACATAAAATATGTTTGCTACCTGTGTTGAGTTTTCCAGATGTACATGAAGATGGAGCCTTATTCGAATGGAATAGAGTAAAAATTCCCTTCAGTGAATCAGTTTTTTCATATTCATCTTCTGCAACATTAAGGAAATAGTTTGAGGTAGATTCGAACTAGGTAGATTTATGTAGTTTCATAAAAAAGTTTGTGTACACACACGAAATTGTTGTATGTGCTGGCTCCATGACCCATGTGAACGTGCACATTCACGGCACATGTGTACAACTTAGAGGGAACATTGCACAGAACCTACTGCTGCACCACCGCATCCCATTAATTTGTATATATGTACTTATACATTAGCATAAATACCTATAAAAGTGTAAATATTTCAAGTTGTTTACTGATTGACTCAAATCTTGTTCAAAAATTAGTTTTAAATGTGTACTTAAGATGATAACATGGATGATGATAATGTTGATGGTTGTGGTGGTGGCAGTGGTGATGATGATCATAAATATGTGACTAATTTTCACGAAAATGTCACAGCTACCATTCATTTGAAGCTTGTGTTCATCTCCTTGTTTCTGCTTCTTGCTAAAGGTCCAAGTCTTAAAGAATTGACTGATGGCCGCCAGTTTTGTCCGTTGCTCTCCCAACACCGAATTGCACACGCTACTCAGTATGCTGATGTCCATTTTCTTGTCTTCTCATCTTTCATCGGCACAACCATTCAAACGATCAATAAAAGGTACATCAAACAAAAGATTATCAGCAAGATTTAAAACAGAAGAAACGTCACAAACACGTCAACACTTTCAACCAAAAGGCTTAAGTTGCATCAGTTGAAAAGATAAAAAGTGTTCAATGAAATTCTGGCAATTTAACCCTTCCATCAAAGTTTAATATTGGAAAAAACTTATCTTAAGCAACAAAGTGCTGCACTTTTGACAATATAAAGATCTAAACATGCATGTATGAAGAGTCAGTTAGATCTTTTCGATAGTATGGCGAACCTCCTTTTCGTTGGACTTCAGGCGCTTGCCTAGCAGCAGGAGGATACGGCAGCACGCCCCGGGGAAGACTCCAATACCTCCTTCTATTCACTGGTACCACCCAGGAGGCCGAATTCAAAGCTTTCCCTCTTACTAAATGTCCATGTAGTAGGCCTGGCTTTTTGGCACGGGTCTTTGCAACAGTTTCAACAGCGACAGCCCCTTGACGGTCGATTGCAGGATCAGACGGCGAGGAAGTATATTTCGGCAGAGGAAGAAACACAGTCCAAAGAGTTTAACAAAGTTTCTTCTTAACAGCAGCGAATAAGAATACACGGAAAGTTCGTACATCATCGACTATACAGACTGAACTCGTACTAAAGCTTAGACTGACTCTGACTACCCACTCAACTCGACTGATTTCCAAACACAGACTGACTGCCGATTGACCTACCTGTACAAAATTTTGCTCTTATTTATAGCGAAGCACCTCCCCATAGAGTCCCCCCGGACACTACAGAGTCTCCCCAGACCCTACAGAGTCCCCCAGGACCCTACAGAGTCCCCCAGAGCCAACAGAGTCCCTCCGGACTTAACAGAGTCCCCCCGGACCCAACAGAATCCCTCCGGACTTTACAGCCCATAGAGTCCGCCCGGACCCTACAGACTCCCCCCGGACCCTACAGAGTCCCCCCGGACTCTATAGCCCATAGAGTCCCCCCGGACCCTACAGACTCCCCTAGACCCTACAGAGTCCCCCGGACTCTACAGCCCATAGAGTCCCCGGACCCTACAGACACCCCCCGGACCCTACAGCCCATAGAGTCCCACCGGACCCTACAGAGTGCCCTGGACCCTACAGACTCCCCCCAAACCTTACAGCCCATAGAGTCCCCCCGGACCCTACAAAGTCCTCCCGAATTATATGCGCAGTTAAGCATGCACAGCTGTAGAGTACATCAAAGGGCTCGTCAATACGAGCAGATCAAAAGACCCATAGCGGCAAGCAGCCAATTGCAGGCACATCAAAGAACTGATAGCGGCTAGCAGATCAAACGGACCCTCGGTGGCGGCAAGCAGCCGATGGCAGTTACACCAAGGGACCTATAGCAGGCAGCAGATCAAAGAGTCCCTAGCGGCAGACATACCCCATGACCCTTAGCGGCAAACAGACATAGCAGGCAGATCAAAGGGCCCATGGCGGCATGGCAACAACACCAAAATAGTCATAGGTGAGACGCTGTTGTGAGTTACATAAATGTGCTACAGCAATTGCCACGCATACATACATCTATGTTCAACACGTGCACAATTAACCCTATTCTAACATTTCTTCTCCACAAGTAATTGTGGAGAAGAAATGTAGACTGAGGAAGTGATGTCAGCTCAGTGCCAGGCACCATATTGAACCAATCCAGGTGGCTCTGGGTTGTCGACAACACTGCCTTCAGCCCCTGGGTCTGGATGGACATCACAGGCTTTGGTGGTCTCATGGTGGAAGTATTCCTCTGAAGACTAATGTGCTCTGCAAACTTCAAGGACAGCTCAGAATCTCTCTCTGATTCCAAACCTGCCTGCTATCTCTCAATTGGTAGGCTATAAGATTACCCTGGCGCTAACAATGGCCTTTTGTTGGTAAACGAGTACTTTTGACAAAGCAGGTGAATCCATTGGATTCAGTTGCCTTCAAGAGAAGCTCCTCACTCCTCAGGGAGACACACTCCTTACCACACAAGGAAGGACCACGCTCAAACAATGGGCTTCAAGTACTAATGGAAAACAGACAAAAGACACCAAAACGGCTTATGATGTGGATTGTTAGGCCTCCTATTCCAGAAGGTTGGACCACGTATAGGCTACATCAACTATACTTAGCTGGATTGTTAGCCAATGAGACAAGGACATTACCAGAACTGTAGCTGTTTGACTGGGTATTGATTAGGGCCTCGGCCGAATATTGGACTATTGGGAGGTATTTGTGTCGGCAAATATTACACCCGCAAATAGCTAAAAATAACATTTTATGATAAAATAATTTTTTTTTTATAAAATAATATTTGTTCATCAAATAAATTTAGGACTAACGGACTTACGTATAAGTTATTGATTAACTAAACAAGAACTTAACATTCCATTGAATTTTCTTTTAAAAAAATGATGTTAATTTACGTATTTTAATTTCTTTTGGGTGCATTCCTCAGGTGACAACCAAATCAGTAATTTTTCCGCTTGAATTGGCCCCACCCACTTTCCAGTAAACATTAGACAGTAAAGATGTCGTTGATAACTTCATATTTCAAATTTTATGACAAGGTTTCACATTTTTTTCACAAATAAAGTTATTAGATAATAAATATATATTGTTACAACCTAGAGTGCAACGATACGCTATATGAAGGATGTTGCTATAGACTCTGCATTAACTATAGAAAACTATCTTGACTCACCACTAAGAAATTCCTGTTGCGGGTAACTTCAGGTTATACTTAATTAAGTTAACAGTGAACTTAATAACAAGAAGCTATTAAGCCACTTCCTGTAAGTTGTTTTCAGAGGATTGTCTTCAGAATTCCTCATTGCTGAGAATTTCTGTTAAAGTTGAAACATAATAGACAATAGTTAACCACAGTGAATGACACTTTTAAAGAAACAGTAACAGTTCCAATTCATGACATGAATATAAGACTATGATCTAGATTTAACAATGAACTCTTGATAATCAACTGTCCCTAACTTTTTTTAAATGGTAATGTAACTGTTGTCCTTGTCTTCAACTTAGACCTTATACTAGGCTTTAGATTTTCAATGTAGGCTACTGTCATTTCTATGATTAGATTGTCCAGCACCACTTAATTGTAATGCCATCAACGAATGTAACAAACAATGCATATTATGCATATATACATAATACACATATGTACATATAATTAAGCTTATGCATGCATATTATATAGGCCTATACTTATGTAGCTTATAATTATCATTAGGCTACATGTAGCTAGACCTATTACGTTTTAAGCCCAGACGAAACTGCTTAATATTATAAACAATGTTGTCAATATGCATTCTGCTTAAATCTGGCTTCAACTATTAAAACGGAGTCGCGCAAAAATAGTCTGCCTATATAATAATCGCTTTCAATTATTAAGTTAGAAAGGTTGCTCTATAGGCCCTAATAAAACGCAGCAGTAGGTCTTAAAGTTTCAGTTACCTTAATCTCGCAGCTCATTCACACATAGATATAGTTAATTTAAGGCTTAGCAAAAGACCTATACGCATTATACTGCCCTAAATAGCAGCATTCGCATCTCAAGATCGATTGATGTGAAATAATTAGGTCTACGCGATCGTCATCGAGCAGACGCCACGAGAAACAGACGGACTGCACCTGTTGCCCGTTCATTACAAAGAGCATCACCATCAGAAAACCAACGACTATATGCATAATCACATCATGTCATTTAGGCATACACTCAAAAACGCATAGGCCTACATATATCAGTTGTAGGCCTACATAATTATATTGTCGAAGAAGAAGGATGTGAAGAAAAAAATGTGAAGAAGGTCAAAGGATTGGAAGAGAAGAATATAAATGCGACGAAGTAGAAGAAGAAGAACGAGAAGAGGATCGATGTGGTCGAGGAAGAGGAAGTGGAAGAGGAAGAGGAGGTGCAATCCCGAAAACTGGTTAACGTACGGGGCGGTAAACCACGCCCTTAGCAGAATAACGAGAAACCATGCTCAATAATTAGGCTATAGGCCTATTATGTCGAGCTGATCCTCTGCAGAGCCTGATTATTATAGGTTATACCTTTATAGGGTGAATTCCAGCCCATGGCCACCGAATTTTGAGCAGAGTTGCAAAAAAACAAGTCTAAAAAAATCAAATGTTGGTTTTTGGTTTTATTTGGTTTTATGGTTATAAGTTTTCTGTTTGATTTTGTCACAACAGTTTTGGTACAAAAAAACATAAGCCCTAAAACATAGCATGAAAAAGGGCTCCAACTCGTTTTTATAATTAATTTAGCTTGATTTCGGACTGAACAACACACAATTAGTAATATAATAGTAATATTAGTAAATTGAATAAAAATATTTTTAAAAACCAAATATTGCAATTTTTCGTATCTTTTGTTTTTTTAAGACCAAATAACCAAAAACCAACATGTTTGCAGCCTGATTTTGTATCATTTTTGAGGGGTTCCAAATATAATATTTTAGCGACTCAAGTTAGAGCCTACCGTAAATTGACGTTTTTTAGGCTCTATTGTCGACTTGCTTATCTGTGATGTCGCAAGAATACAGTTTTAAGATCAAATTGTTACTTACTTATATACAAAATTGCCTCTAGTTCTGACAAGGAACCAGCCTATCAAATATTATCTAATCAGAATCGTTCTTCATCGAAATCTTCACCTCTGTCAATGGCAACGCGATGTAAACAAGTGTCTATTAATTAGTCGGTGTAATTATTTTTGAACACACTTCATTGTAATTTGAGTATGAAATCCGTTTAATATTGATTCATAACGAGGTGCCCTAGAAACATGAAAACTTCAAACCCGTGAGTAGACTTCATTCAATTTAATTAAGCTTACTCAAACTACCCGTTGGACAACCTCTGTGATTCGACGCGTTGCTCGTTAATAAGCTGGTGCCCTGCTTGGTTTTCCAGTGGCGCTTCGGAAGTTTGGAGATTGCGATTATGGTGGCAGACAACGGGCGGTTTCGACCATAATGTAAGCGTGGTGGCGTTTCGGCAACTTTTGGTGATGAGGTGACGGATGGACGGAGCAGTATTAGGGCTGTTCTATCGGGATCAACCCGAATCATCGAAACCCAAAAACGCTGAAAAGGCCAAAGAGCCCGATTCCCAGAAAATAGCAATGTACTATTGAAAACCGCTGAACTGTCTCAAAACAGCACAATTCTTTCATCAATCCAGCTTCTGTATGAATTCTTTTCATCCATCCAGTTTCCATTTAAGCAGAATCCTTTTCATCAATCCAGCTTTCTTTTCGGTGATACGGCGGAAATCAGTTTCGGGGATTCGGGTTTCGGCGAGCAGAGAGGGTGGCAACCCGGTGCACTCAAAGTAAAGTAGCAGAGATAGCGAATATAGGCAGAGGTGAGACAAAGCAAGGAAATTAAAACTAAAACTGAACTGAAATGATTGACACCGAATTAAATATAAACAAAAACAAGTGAAAATAAAAACATTTGTTTTTCGGGACCCTCTTTTATTGACTTTGGTAATCTGGTTGATGGCACAATCGATCCATTTCCTTAAGAGATAATTTATGATGTAAACTTGCCGGAGTGGAGCTCGTCAAGGAGGACTCATTCGAGTGGGTAAACGATATTTAATTTTGTGCATTTGTTGTCATTTTATCTCAGTTTTTGAGCTATGTAAAAATTTGATACATTGCATTGTCATGCAATTGTGAGGACATGTGTGTAAAATTTCTACTCTGTAGGTTGACGGGAACATCAATCAATCAATCAGCTTTTATTTTGTTACCGTGCAGCAGTACAGTAAAAAAATGATATAATGGTAGATGTACGTTGTACAGTTGGTAACAATGGGTGGACCCAAAGGAACAGTAGTTCTCCATGTAGGGTCTCCCTAATACTATCATACATTCAGTGATTAAGCTTGATAAGTCTTATTTATTTCTTTTAAAATTATAATGTTTTTCTTAAATGTCAATACATGCAAAAAATGTCTGATTTCTACTAAAAACATACCGAAAAAAGAGTTGAAAGAACTCCGACGAACCGACGATCCGATGTCCCGTTCATGACAAACTTTATGCTAGCCAAGTTAAATAAAAGAGGGTAATAAGAATGATTTTCTGAACTAAAATAACATTGATGTGTGGCGTCGTCGCTCCCACTCCGGGTCGCTACTCCGGGGCATGTTTGTGAAGGCTGACAGCCATTTCCTCGTGATTTATCCCTTTCAAGCATCATTTCATTTATAGGCTGCCTATGTATCATGGAACTACCCGAGTATGGTTCTGTAGGGCCTCGGACTAATCCTTCGTAAGTAATTTCTGACTTTCCTCTCAACCGCTCGCTTCTTCTTGGTTCCAGGCTCACATTCTCATTAGGTTCCGGTGGTAAGGCCGCGGAGCTTATGCAAGTCGCAACCGGTTCTATCAATCGGTCTGGGTCGGTTCTATTAGTCATGGTGCCAGACATTGTCTCATTGCGCTGCATAAATTCTCGTGGTGTTGTCCTCCCTTCATCGAAAGTTACCGTTACAGGCGATTTAACATTTATCATCATTTGTATCATATTTCTCATCAGGTCATTCTGTCGTTCCACTCTCCGTATTTCCTCTTCTCTCCGTCTGTTCTGTTCTCTAATTCTTTCTTCCTTCTGCTCTTCTCTCCTTTCTTCCTCTCGCTCCTCTCTTCATATTTCCTCTTCTCTCCTACTTACTGCTTTCTCCTTTCTTCGTATTTCCTCTTCTCTCCTTCTCTTTTCCTCTCTTTCTTCTATCATCTGTAGGTGTCAATCAAACTTCGTAGACATAGAGGATGAGGCTCGTGCTCCTTCTTTGGTCACTGCTCTCACCTCTTCTTCAACCATCCCTATCGCTACATGATCGATTTCCGCAACAGACATTTTAGATATTTATTGAAACATGTGGAAGAAATTATAATAATGCAATTCAAAGTCTCAGTCCACAAGTTAACCAGAGCAACTTAGGATTCCTTGATTTCACAGGATCAATTTATAATTTAAACATACAAAATAGTTTCTCACTCAACTGTTCTCTTTCCTTTCGTCGGCTTCTCTCGTCTTCAGTCTTCCCTTGACTTCCAATCCTCTGCTCGACTTCTTTTCAATTTCTCATTCCGGTTCCTCGCTCTTGTTTAGCGACTTCTCTTCTTCGATTCAGGCTGACCTCTTCAATTCAGACCTATCTCTACTTATAATCAATTTTAGCTTCACGATATCACTGCCTTCGCAAACTTTGAAGGTAAAGTTGGATCGATATCCGCAACCTTCCTCAGCGAAGTCCTGCAGTCGACTGGCTAGCCAATATACTCTGTCCCTGGTCACGCAGTGTCCCTTTGAATGACCTTCAACTCTCCAGGCGTCGTCCAGCGGATCCCTATATTACACCTCTCGGTTCTTGGAATCGACTGGCATGCTCAACACGTGATGGCAGTTTCCACTATCCTGGGACCGTCATCAGTCATAGTTATCACATATATATATATACATGTTTACAACATCTTCAATATTACATATATATGTCTTATGCATGCATATATACAGTATAACTTAAGGTTCATCGCTATGTTATATATATATTCTTTATCAATGCAAAAATCAATACACAGTTAATCCACGATCCTCACAGATGCCTGAGCAATATTTTGTTATATTAAGACCAAATGCTGCAAATATTCATTTATTGCACATCACTTTCAGCATTTGTTGTCTAAGGGATGAACAACGATACTTAAAAAATGCATTTATTAAAACAGCAAGACTATTTGGGCATAACCGAGTAGACAATTTCCACAGACTACCGAATCCAAGTATTTGGATTTGCCTGATCCGGGTACGAACCGATTAGTAGTGGCGAATCTGGCCTGATGAGTACCATCTGCAGGCAAAGCGTAAAATTTGTTACTTTCGTCACTTTTGCTGTTTTGTGCAACGAAAATTTTTTTTGCCTGTAATATCTACTAATCTCAACGGCTTAGCATTTATAATTTAAAAAAAATTAAATTGTTAAATATGTATTTAAACAAATTATTGAATTAACAATTTTTATTTTTAACTATTAACTATTTGTGTGTGTAATATTTGCTGAGGCAAATACTTCCGAATAGTCCTGAAAAACTGGATATTTGGCTGAGGCGAATGTCCGAGGTGATTTCCGGTTATGTCCTAAAAACTATAACTGATTTATGTAGCTTAGCAATGGATTGTCAGGTTCATAATATACATCAGGATTTCTAGTGGTGGCGCTGCATGGACGCAAAATACGCAATTGCATCCCAAAATAGATAAAAATTCACCAAAAATATTTCAACAACAATCTTTAACGAAATAAAATAAATTAATATATTTGACCAAATAATTTGTAAATGGAATGAAATTTTCAATTTCGTCAGAATATACTTACTTAGTACTTAAGTCACGGTGTATTGATATTTTCAAGACCTAGGATAGCTAATATATATTACCCGCTTTCCATGGTGGACGATAATTGAACATTTCCTGTTGAGAAACGATCTGTTTTCATTTTGCTTTTAAATTACAGCTTAAAACTGCGTACCAATTTTTCAAGGCCAGTGCCGCCACTAAGGATTCGTGCCTCATACACATGCATGCAAATACATGACTTGGTTGGTTAAATGTGGGAGCATGGGTTCACTACTATCTACTTTCTCAGCTTACTGTGTACTGTTTTGCGAACTGGTGCATTTTATTCGTTTGCAATGACATTTTACACCAGAGTAGAAAAGTATCACAGATACATGGTAGTAAAATGTAATATAGTGTTAATCAGGAAACTCTATTGTGCCTTAACCTTTTGACAACAGTTAATGCGGCATGTCGTCCTATGTGGTTTGGCTGCATGACTCACCATCAGTCTGTTCATGTGCATTATGGCTTCAGTTGGCTGACATTACTCGCTCTATGTATACATACAATTGCAAACTACAGAGTCCTAGTTCAGTGCATTGAATTCTGAAATTATGTCATTAAAGAGAGAGTCTATACCTTCTAAAATCGATGGTTACATAACTTGTTGATGTTATTTGCATTTTTAAAGGACAGCCAGTGAAAGAGCTGCATCTGCCAAGAGAGCATTTGATTCTTGTTCCAAAATTGTGAGGACTAGTGAGAAATATAAGAGCAGCTTGGAGAACAGACCCAAATGGCAGTCACCGCTGACGAGAGGAGCAATCGAACCTTCTGAAATGACCATCACACATGTCAACCAGACTGCTGACCTTTTCGTATGCTATTTACTTCTTTAATCATGTACTCTTTGTGCAGTTTTTGGTGTACCTAAAACATCTTTACTGGAGTGTGATGTAATAGAAATGTAGAAGATCATTTGAACTTCATGAGAACATCTAAGAGGAAATTGACATGGCTTAGGGGGGGGTCTTAACAGCATGAGATTGTGCAAATGATTGATTCAATTAGTACAGAGAGTGGCCAGAAAACCATTTTGCACTTGAATTGATGCTCTCTATTCATCACAGGTCAATTTGGTTAGAAATTGCCACCAAGTTCTTTTCTTTGAAGAGACAGAAGCATAGTTTGATGTATGATGCCTTGCAAATTAATGTAATGTAGCATCTCTGTATTACGGCTTTCCATCTTTTAACTCTTTGGCGGCCAAGGTGTATTTTACCAATATACTCTTATATCTTTATGTAGATGAAAGAACTTACAATTTTCAATGCAATATATCATTTTGTTCATATTATATTTCTTTATCATGATTTGTAATGAACATGTTTATCAGTTGATGCATATAACTAAAAATTTATAAATATATTAAAGTTTTTATAAAAATTTTGTGTAAATTACGAAATTATAAATTAATTAAAAACTTCCATGAACAGAATAAATGTCAGAAAATACATCATAATATAGCCATTTGTATGGCAAACACAAGCAGTAACTGTGTCCATTGAGATATTAGTAGACCTACTGTCATCCAGACAATTTCACCAGTCTACCACTCTTGCACTGAAGATTGTAGGCTTGCCGCCTATATGTATGCCATAATACTCTTTTTGGCTCCTCAAATAATAATTTATACCTGTATCCTCGAATTGCCTCGTTAATTTTTTTTTTCTATTCCAACCTAACTCGATGAAACCATTATCGAACGAAACATGTCTTTGCGTGATTACCATTGAAACATCTTCATTTAGGGCGCGGCACGGTGGTTGATCGATTAGAGCGGTCGGGCTGTCACAATCAGTGTGCACTGAGTAAGCTGGTTCGATCCTCATCCTAGGTATCAGTCACTGTGTAGGGACCTTGAGCAAGTCCTTCGGGCACAATTGCTCTGCAGTACAACTGCAATTGAGCCGTCGAGGCGTATGCACTTCTGAGCAAAATATGTTGGAAGAAGGCGATATCAAATTTAAAGAAATTTCAATTTAAATTAACATTTGCTGAGAATAAGATTAGAATTGAGTTAGACCTGTCTCATATAACTCTAGGCCTAATTGTCTGAGCAGACAATTTCTTAGCCTAGTGTGTATCACAGTTTAGTAAGCTTGGTGTTTTTAATTTGTAAACAAATCTTTCAGATTGGACATCAAGCTTATCTCACAGCCTCACTCACTATTGTCAATGCAATGTATAAGTTTGTTGTTAAACACTAGTATTGCAGTATTGAACTGTCACCGAGCGTACCTAGAAGCAGTGGACATTAAAGCATTTCTAGACGAAATCATAATTAAAAATACATTGGCCATGAAGTTGAATAAATACTGTAACTAAAGTCGGTTTTAGTGGCATACACCATCAGATTTGTTAGCGAAGTTAGTTAAGTACTAGTTAATAGTTACAGAAAACTTAAATGTTTATTTATGTAATGAGTTACTCGTTATTGCTGTGTGTTTGTCTATATCATCGAGCAAAGAGTTGTATTGTTGCATAGTATTACAGTTGGTCCTTTGCCAGCTGAAAGAGTTAGGGGGCCTCGAGGAGCGGGAGGAAAGGAGATGCGATAATTGGGTCACAGGAATGAAATTCTTGCCCCAGTACCTTTTACTAAAAGTCAGCGCCTATGTTTACTAGGTAATTGCATATTTGGCACTTGTGGAAGCTTCAAGAAATTTCATCTCAATAATAAAAATTTGAGCTTCATTTATTTTTAAGTATGTGTGAAATGCAGCCGTATGGGGCAAGTGGTATCTATTGATTTCCATTCTGTCGATTGCTAATCATTGGCTGTAAGGTGGTCTAGTTCTTTTCATAGTTTTAGTGTAATGTTCATGTGGTAACTGATCATTAAATCACACCAGAAATTTAATTTTTAATTTATTTAGCAGAATTATTTGATTGTCAGTAATTATGTAATTTTACTGTCGTTCGAGTTGAGTTAAGTCAATGATTTACGTGAGTGTGCGTATGTTTTCAGCGACCAGATGCTTTAGAGGCAGTCTCAGCTCAGCATCAGAAGTCGTCTGATTGGCTAAAGATGCATGGCATTGATTTCCTGAAGTTGACTCTTAAACATCTCATCTGCAAAGGAAACACACTCAGGTATTCTGTGGTGGTATCTTGTTTGCTGTGAATCTTCCTCTTTTTTGTCCAGCTGTTGCATTGCTCCCGCTAAGCATAGATGTGTTTCTGTGTACAGATCCTTTAGTGTTGTAAATTGACTGCAATGTGTAGATCCATTTTGAACTGGCTGAAATGATCACATGGTATCAGGTTTGTCATAGGGTCATGAAGGAGCAAAGGAATAGAAGAATGTTGATGGGAGGCAGTAAAGGGTCAGGCAGAAGCATGCCATCATAAGCAGACTCACCTGCTAATCTGGCATTAGCATTGCAAGTGGGCAACTACCCTAACCCTGCTGGGACCTGGAATTCCTGTAAATCCGATGAGTTTTTTTGGGTGGGACATGCTTAGTGTCATTGCTCTAGATGGTTAAAAGTAGCAAGATGACATAAAAGATGGAACTTTAAACAGCCTCATTCAGAATCTGTGTGAGAGTAGTGATAGGCATTTTATTGCATATGTGGACTGCAAGGACACATTTGACTCACTTGATAGCGAAACACTCAATGGTTTATTTCCTCGCTTGGGTCTTGCAGGCAGAATTACTTGTCTCATGCATGTCTTATATAGCCACACCGTGATTTGTGTATGGAAAGAAGGTGAACATCTGAATGGTTAGCAGTTCAAAGTGGAGTGCGTTATAGACTGATCCAGTGGCTCCAGATCACTTTGCCACAGCAATAGACAATCATTTATGTGCATGTATAGGTGCCACTATTAAGAAGATCTTCAAAGATCTCATTATTTGAACATGTTGTCTGCACTCCTTAGCATAGGTGAAAGTCACAACTTTGGGTATGTGTTCTGTTGACTGACTTCTGGGCAACAATTCCATCTTGCAAACAGTGTGCCTCTGCTGGAAACATTGAAACTGGTAACTGGCCACCACAAATGCACAATGATTGGCTGCTGATGAAACACCCGTATGTGGCACATAAAATCTATCCGTGAAACTGGAGACCAAAACCTTATTAGAAAAATGCAGTGTATCTTTCTAGTCATTCTGGAGTTCTATGCCATGTGATCAATGCTTTGTTTTTGCTTCAAGACCAGACACAAACAAAGAAACAGGAAAATTACAACAGCGAATGGAGTTTGATTCGACTGATCTCGATGAATTCGAATATAAAATTAATGGGTCAGTGTCATTAAACACTTTGCTTCTGTGTTTTGCTTATTTATTTACAGATATATAATATACATATATAAAAAAATGATTAAGTTATTTGGCTATTAATTAAAATTTAAAATTTAATCATTAATTTAGGATCTACTTGCTTAATTAATATATTTTTGTAATAGTTATATGCTGGACCCTCATTATAGCAAAGACCATTGATATTTAACCTGAATTTGAATAGAGCATAGATACAGTCATGAAACAGTGCTTATTGTCTCTGTGTGCTGATCTCCCATCTCCTAATTTGCAAAGCTGGATGATGGTCAGTAGGTCAAAAAGGTCAAAAGGTTACATAGTTTCACGATTAGCTGCTACAACATGCCAGCGTCCTATTCTATTCTATTTACGGATTTATAAAGCGCCTCTCACAGTATAACCTAATCAGAGGCGCTCCCAGTGCGAAAAACCCCTAGAGAAAAGAAAAGTCTTAAGAGAACGAGCAGAAACAGTTGTGCTACTAGATAAGATTGCAGCACGAGTCACAGCAGGAAGGCTGTTCCATAGCGAAGGGCCAACAGAGGCATTGGCACGATGCTGAGCTGTGGCAGTTCTAGACTCTGGTACTAGAAGATCGTGACGGTCTAAAGAACGGAGAGGACGTCCACTGGTAGCTGAGATAGGTTTCCTGATAAGATAACATAGATAGAGTGGAGCTTGACCCTTCAACGCATTGAATGTAAGAAAGAGAACTTTGAAATGAATCTTATCAGCCATTGAAGCCAATGAAGGTGTTGAGTCATGAAAGTAGAAATATGTGAGAAACGTGGAAGACGGGCGATCAAACGAGCAGCTGCATTGAGTACAGACTGGAGCGGAGTGAGGCGGAGTTTTGGTAGGCCGATAGGTAGTGAGTTACAGTAGTCAATGCGGGAAGAGATGAAGGCATGAACCATGGTCGAAAAAATGGTCGAAGACACAGATCGTCGGATGACGCGTAGTCGCCACAAATGATAGAAGCTGGACCGAGAGAGATTAGAGATATGTGCAGAGAAGGATAGAGTACTGTTCAGAGTGACGCCCAGATTGCGGACATTTGTAGAGAAACTAAACTGAGGGAACCGCTTGGCAAGTAAAGCGTAATCAAGTTTGAGCAGCTGCCGGCAGGTGCCCAACCAGATCAATTGAGTCTTGGAAAAATTGAGTGAGAGACGGTTTGAGGACATCCAACAGTTGAGATCAGCAGAGAGTGTTTCAATAGATTGGCAAAGAGCAAGTTGGTTGGAAGTGGAGCCATGCACGAAGGCCTGAACATCATCAGCGTAAAGGTGACCTGACGTCAAGTGCTTTTCAAAACAGCGAGGAATATCAGCTGTAAACATGATATATAGAAGTGGACCCAGTACTGATCCTTGAGGTACGCCAAATTGAACAGGTACCCAAGAACTGCGGGAGTCACCTAGGATGATCATTTGGGTACGATCAGTAAGATAGGAGCGAAACCAAAGAAGAGGGAGACCACTAAGACCAAAGGACGTTTCAAGGCGATGAAGTAGTGCCAAGAGAGTGACATGGGACTTATCCATTGCTGAATAGATGTCAGAGAGAAGAGAAAGAAGATCAGTTTCAGTTGAGTGGTTGGCTCTAAAACCTGATTGTCTGGGAGGTAGAAGGCCAGATTGCTCAAGGTAAGGAAAGAGCTGTAGAGAAACAAGTCGCTCTAAAGTCTTTGAGAGAAAAGAAAGATTTGCGATAGGTCGATAGTTTTGGCACAAGCTAGGATCCAGGTTTGGCTTCTTATTTATGAGTGTGAAGACAATGGCACGCTTCAGGGATGCTGGAAGGATACCTTCACAGAGAGACCTATTAAACAGGTGCAGCAGGAAGGGGACAATGTCATCTAGTACATCTACAATAACAAATGGAGGGAGGAGGTCAAGTTCACATGATTTTAGATTAGAACTAGTAATGAGATGACGTAGTTCTGATTTGATGATAAGTCGGAAGCGTCATATCTGTAAATGATTTTGCTGTTTGTAGAGAACTCTCTAAGTAACATATTTTTTCATCATTGCTCTGTTGGATTAGAGCAGTGCTTAAATGATTAATTTATTAAAAAAGTTTATAGGATGATTGGTAGATTTCAACTGCTTGATTATTAGTGCAAGAGAAGAGATCAACTAAAGCCTTAGCTGGCATAGAGACTACTCTGAAGTGGTTAGAAAGAGTTATCCAGCCTATGAAAATCATTGACGTATATGTTCTCATTTACATTTTGAGAAATGGTTGTATTATTGTTATTATTATTAAGCTGACAGTTTGTACAGCGCCGTGACACAGCCATAACACAGTCAGCAAATGACAGGAAAACCATAGGGCCTACTATGACAACAACTACATCAGTTCCTCATCAGTTGTAGGGAGAAACAAGGGCAGCTTGAAGACATCTTTGCAAAAACTAGACTTGTTTGCCTGCTTCAATTAAATATCAAAATGATGCAAATATTTATCTATTGCATTTTGTGAACCAACTGATGCTTTGTGCTTAGCGTTTAAGTAACACTTAACTTTCAAGTTTATTACTGCAGTTGCCATTTTGTTATTTCATTTTTCATAGAGCAATTCAGCTGTACACCACAAGAATAAAGTGGTTCCTACAAGGAAGTCGAAAGGTAGCATGGTCTATTAATACCTTTGGGTTCATTGAGTTTTTGGTTGATCAATGATATATACACTTTTATGATATCAGTCTTAGATCCAGGGTCATGTGATCTCTAGGACAAAGGTTTTTAACTAAATGACGTGACATGTGAATAACAGAGGTAGGCGGTTAAAGGGTAGATTCTGGTAGTACATAAGACACTGAATTACAATAGTCAATCCTGGATTCAATGCTCATTTAGGCAGTGTTTGATTTGTTGTATTCGTTGGAGATGAAAAAACAGACTTCAGTTATTGGACCAATGTGATTAGAAATGGAGTTTGCTATCAAGAAAAACCCCATATCACAGACTACATTATCAAGCTGGGAAGAGCTGGTTTCATGGAGTTGCATGGAAAGAGAGATTTCAAATCAAGATGTGATTGAGATCAACAGTCAAACCATATAAATTTTCCATTTGACTCATGTTTAACTTCAGGTGCATAGATGCAAACCAAGATTGGACGTCATGGAACCCAGTCTAGTGACCTCCAGCAAGCAGCAATCTATTCCAACATGGATTCATCAAGGGGAGATCATGCCTAACAAATCTATTGGACTTCCTAGAAGAAGCTTATGAAAAACTAGCAAATAAATTAATGCAAAGCGGTAGATATAGTGTACTTGGACTTTGTGAAAGCTTTCGACAAAGTTCCACATTATAAGGTTGGAAAGAAAACTGGAGGAATAGGAGGAAATTTGCTCAAATGGATTAGAAATTGGTTAAAGGACAGAAGGCAAAAAGGTAGGGATTAGAGGAAAATTCTCTGAATGGTTAAGAGTACTAAGTGGAGTGCCACAAGGGTCGGTTTTAGGACCGCTGCTCTTTAAATTGTTTATTAATAATATCGACATTGGAATCATATAGAAAATTTCAAAATTTGCTGATGATATGAAATAATGTAGAGAGGTAACCAAATGAGAAGATGCAGAGATCCTGAGAAAATACTTACAGAGACTGTACCAATGGTCAGAAGTCTGGCATATGCTGTTCAAGACCGAACAATGTTCTGTTGTACACATGGAAAAGAAAAATGAAAAATTTAAATATGCATTAGGAGGATCGAACATAAGAGATACCAGTAGAACAGTTTTTCACATTTACCATGGACAATAATACCAGAGGACACAGATACAAATATATAAAAAACCGGCTGGTATATGGATGCAAAGATTTTATAGTTCAAGGGTGGTAAATGCATGGAATGATTTAGATGAAGTGACAGTGCATTCAGTAAAGGCATTCAAGGAGAAACTGAAGAAATTTGAGTATTAAAAGGAAGTAACGAGTAAACAAAAAGGAGTGGTTCTTACACAGATAGGATTTTCTGAACCACTATAAAACATGTTATGTTATTCCATTCACTTTGTTTACCATGCAATATTCCTTATCAGTTCCTGCAGATCTTACTAACTGTTACTAAAAAATGATTTCAATTATTCATCATCACTTCAATCTGGGTTTCCCAGGGTATCTATATCATCTATATCATCTACATCATCTATATCATCTATATCATGTGAGTCTATGAAGCTAAACCTCTTACATTCATTTAACATGAATACATTTGGGACAACTTAACTCATCATCATCATCATCATCAGTTCATGATGACATCTACTTGGTGACAGTTCGTGTAAATTTATGATCTTCGTTATCCTCGGTCATTTGTCAGTTCATTGCGTCCATTAGTGTTAATCTAAGTGTTGTTATGTCCTTATTTATATTATCTATCTAGTGTAGTGAAAGGAAGTGTTTATTTAAAAATATAGTGGATTGAAATGCACTGAGAATAACAAAGCACACTTGGGACTTAAAGGAACCATTGATTGAAGTTGTAGAATGCTGTAGATTAGATGGAGACCTCAACAGTGAATGCACAAAATCCTGCTGTACTCCTTTGACTGTCCAATGCATAAAATGCATGATGCATTGGATGGGTTGCAAATTGATAAGCTGTATAGTGTGCGATGGCGTTATAAACATGTGCTTGTCAGCCATATTATAGGTGAATAAAATTATTCAAACTACTCTCAGAGTTTGGTTTGTGAAAGATCCAATTACAACCAAACAAAATACTAAATAGAGGAATGGCAAAGAAAAGTCACAGAAGCACATGGACTCAGAGACACATTTATAGTGATCATACCTAAGCCTTGTGTCCAACAGACCATCCGACCCTACCAACCATGTTGATCAACTGACTGGCTAACTGACAATCCAACCGACCAAATGACGGACCAAATAGTCATTTAGTGTATTGACCAACCATGTCACCACCACCCACCCTAACCGATTATTCAACCATATTATGACCATCCATCAACCATCGAACTGACCATCGAACTGATTTCTGACTGACGACCATCATATAACTAACCAGCCAGCCATTCTGGTCATCCAAATGGCTGATTGACCAACCGAGCATCTGGCTGATCATGTGACTGGTGATCAATGCATCTTACCATCTGACTAGCCATTTAACTGACAATTAACTGGACTATCCAACTGACTGACAAACAGTATGACCGACCATTTGACCAACCCAGTAGATCAGTTTGTGAAGGAAGAGATTTGATCTATGCTGAATAAGAAATTTGAAAAAGACAATTGCCTAACTAGAGAATGAAATCTTGCAAGTGATATTAAGTGATTGAGCAGCGTGAACAATTATGAGTCCAAAATCTAAGTCCAACGAGCAAGCAAGTATGTTTGCCAATAAATGTTCAGAGCATACATCCATAGCAATACATATGCTCAGGCAAGTTTGACCTGTTGCAGGGTTCCACTCTTATAATAATCGGTGTGGCACAGTGGCTGATCGGTTAGAGCTGTCAGCCCGTAACGTTCAGTGTGTGCTGAGCGCGCGAGTTCGAGCCTCGTCCGGGGCGTCACTGTGTAGGGACCTTGAGCAAGTCCTTCACGCACCATTGCTCTGCAGTACAACTGCAATTGCGCCGTCAAGGCGTGTGTGAGCACTTCTGAGCAAAAGATGTTGGAAGAAGGGCGGTATCAAATTTCGGAAATAATATTAATAATACTGGATGACTCCATGCGTAATGTTTATTACTTACAAAAGGGTATTGCTCAGAGCCTGATTTTGCAGTTTTTATGACCTCTCTCTAATGCAGATACTTCTGCCTTTGCCGTCCTTGATGCTGTTGGATTGTGATTTGTTTTAGACATTTGGAATAGTGAAAGGGAGAACTGTTGGGGTTCTTATTGATGCATCTGAGGCGAACTTTGGATTTGGCAGACGATCTGCACTGCAACAGTCGCTGCTGGTCAGTTAACTAAATATTGTAAATGTAATTAGTAACTTCTAATGAGTCAGACGATGATGTTTAATGCACAAGCTGATGCAACTGATGGATTTCCAAAACCAATCTGTGATCAGGTGAATATCCAGATCAGTCCATAGGATAGAAAGAGGCAGCCTACGGGGGATAAGCAATTTGAAGAAGTTAAGTTTTCGGTTGAGAACGAAATGACACAAACGATTGAGCAGACTGGACAGATACAAGAAGAGAGTAGGTCCAGCAAATGATTGAAAAGCTCGTTCACCAAGAACAGTGCTTGAGTGATTGAACTTTTGAACTCAGAGAAAGATAATCAAATGACCTCATTGAATAATATGTCTTGGAATAAGAACTGATCTTAAGCATTGTTTCGGGTCAGAGTTCAAAGTTTTATAAAAAAAGTGAGCCACAATTTCAATCTTTACATTTTCAAATTAATTTAGTCCTTGAATATATATACAGCTTTAGATTGTGATGATAATTATTAGATGTCAGGATATCTTCCACTATTATTGTGCAATCTTACAGAAGACTGCAGAAGCATAGACTTAGACAGATTGATATGTTGTTTGTTTAGATAACAGTGCTATTATTAGAAATCACTAGATTAGATTAAGGCAATCAAGAATGCTGCAAAAGATTATGATTATGTAATTATTGCTGCCAAATTACGATGTATAAATATTAAGCATAATAATAATAATAATAATAATAATGGTTAAATAAATAATGGAAATAATTTTTATGCTGTCTCTGCTTGTAGCATCTGATTGATGAACAGCTGACAGATAAGACGAAATTGTACTTTGCCAGTTATGGCACGGATGTTGCTCCATTGTGGCCTGATGTTCGTGTCGCCAACAAGAGCCTGTGAGCTGATCATTTCTGAATGTTATCTGAATGTTATCTTTTAGAATTATGTATTAAGTATGTAGTAACTGGCATTCTTAAAATATTCAGAATAGAAGCAAAATAGTATTCTCCATATTATTCAGCACATGTCTGGTTATTATAGAGACTGGTGAAGACAACAACCCTAAAATACTGACTTTGAGTAATTGTGATTAAAGAGTACAGTAACATTAAGACATGGATTTATCAACTTCTACTGCCGTTAGTAAATACTATGTGAGTCAGAAACCGAAATCGATGAAATTTGTAATATTCTTTAGTTTTCTCTACAGTGGAGGACTACTCCAGTCAGAAGGTGGCACGGTCCATATGTGTTGACTATGACTACAATGACCAAACATATGCTGGATAATATGGAAAATATTCCCATTCTGAATATATTAAAAATGTCAGTTACTACTTACTGATATCTGGTCTAAATACACTTACAAACCCATCTGGCGCCGAATTGTCCATCGCCGAATTGTCCTGGCGCCATATTGTCTGACGCCGAATTGTCTGGGAACCATCCCATTGGTAGGATTTCTGCACTTTACTAAAGGTTGGGTTTTACTAAAGGTAAAGGTTTTTACCCTAATATGGTCAAATGACGAGAGTACAGTTTTAGCTTTCATTTTGTTTTACAGAATCGATCAAGCAAAGCATTGGGTGATGAACATGACAAGCCAAGGAGGCACCAATCTGTTGGGAGCACTGAAGCATTGTTACAAGATCAACGGCATTCAGACAATTCTTCTAGTTGTTGGCAGCCAGTGAGTCGTGTCACCATGTGACTCTGCCTTTATTCATTGATGTTAAACCAATTTTGCAAACTTTGAGTTCAGTTTCTATGAAAAGTAGACATATTTTATTCGCATCTTTCATAAGATTTCATAGCTTTACTAACAGAAGATTGATGTACAGAATTAACAATCACTGTTCCTTGCTCGCTAACTCCAGACGCCACCACCACCCACTCCTTCATCACAGCCCGACTAGATTACTGTTGCTCACTTTATGTAGGCCTCCCAGCACGACAGTTGGAGTGCCTGGATTGGGTCCTGCATTTTGCCGTACCTCTTGTTGGGCACATTCCGAAATTTGGCCATATGCTGGATGTTTTCCACTGGCTTCCCCTCCAACAGCAAATCTTGTACCGTATCATTGCTTTGGTATGGCGGTCTTTGCTGGGTCTTGCCCCCCTATTTTCACAAATCTCTGCCTCTCTATTTTTAGTCCACCAAGTCGCTGCTCTCTCCGCTCTACAGAGCGAGTCCTACCGACTTATCATCCAATTTGCTCGCACAACTATTAAACAAAATCATGCCTTCTCAGTGGTTGATCTCTCACTCTGAAACATATTCCTTTGGCATTGCGCCTGTCACCTGGAGTCCACTCTGACTCTTTTTATACTCGCCTTTAAACTGTTCTTTTCTGCTGTACTGGGGTCGGTCGGAAGTGCTACTGTGTAGTAACCTTGAGGAGGCGTTATATAAATCTTCGTAATGAATGAATCATTAAAGCACACTATTACATCAGGTCTTTTCTTATGTTTACCTCATTTTCTTGATGTTATGAAGTGTGATTGTTTGAACAACTTGCCTTTTATGCTTTCATTTGTTTGCTTCTGGTTGTCTGTGACCAGGAGTAATTGTCTATGACTGAACACATGAACCTGTTTTACTATGTATCAACCCCTGAACAAACTGTAGAATGCCCTCTCCTTCATGTTGAAGCATCTATAGATTGTTTTAAAAGTTTTCCGGTATCCTTCATCACCTGACTTGATGAGGATTAAGGCGCTCTAGGCAACATCGAAGGCTGGCTACTGTGTGAGCTGTGATGCAACGTGACTGGCGGGTCCTGCTTGGCCTGTTCCCACCTAGTTTTCATATAGTCTGCATCCTGAACCTCATGGCTTTGAACTCCTGAGAAAGGATGACAGAAACTGCATTTTCCGATAACTATGTAGACACTTGACCATAGAAGGCCCTCTCACAAGTCGTAATTGAATTGGTTTTCATTGACATTCCTTTCTTTCTCTGTACCTGGCTGCAGTATGTCAACAAGAATTTAATAAACGAATATATGATCAATGATTGCTTAAGTCAAGTATGATTCTTTATTACTTTATTACAGACTATATGAAAACTTATCACAAGAGAAGTAAATGTCTCTTTTTGAATAGATCCCACATGAAAATTTTTGACATTTTTTAAACCAGGCTAATGAGAAGACGATTGTTGGCAAAGGCATTACTACTGCAAAGAAAGATCATGTTGTGTTCAAACCTTCTGTGTTTTGCTTTATTTTATATCTCAGCAATTGAAGTGCTGCCCTGTGGTTCTTATCCACAGTTGGTAACTATTTATATTATAGCCTTACTTTATTTTCCTGATTAACTTGGAAAAGATATTGACAAATTTTCAAATTTTATTATAAACAGCAATTGAATTTACATGTTAGTTTGAGCCTTCATTAATCCACCACTGCCTCTTAAACAATTCTTAACCCTTGCAGGTCATTAGTCGCAAGGGCCACTCTACTGAGACCCTTCTGATTCGCCTACTTTCAGATATATATGGGGCTATCGATAGGTCGCAATTGACTCTTCTGTCATTGCTAGATGTCAGCGCCGCTTTTGATAGCCTGGACCATGATATTCTTCTTAGGCGCCTCTCTGTCTCATTTGGCCTTTCTGGTAAGTTCTTTGATTGGCTAGGATCTTTCTTGCATGATCGTTCCCTCTCAGTTGTTTATGGGCCTACCAGATCTCCTTGGGTACTTGCCCCTTTTGGTTTGCCCCAGGGATCGGTATTGGGTCCCCTTCCTTATATCATGTACAAGGCCGACCTAGGCCTCCTTCTCACAGCTAACTCTGCCCTAAGCCAGTCTTATGCTGATGATGTCCAGGCATACATGCACTGAATATCATCTGATGCTGCTCCCACAGTCCGAGTCATGAGCCTAGCGCTGGATATTCTTGGGGCATGGATGTCGTCAAACCGACTGCGTCTCAACCCATCCAAGACCCAATTCATCTGGCTAGGCATGCGCCAACAGCTTGCAAAACTTAATCTTACATATAATCAGCTTAATCAGCTGCGCCAGCTGAGAGTTGTCTCCCGCTCTCTTACCATCAACACGACCACGACCCTGATCCATTCTTTTATTGTCACTCGCCTTGGCTATTGCTGTGTGCTCTACGCTGGCCTACCCGCTGGGCGGTTGGAGTGCTTGAAGCAGGTCCTGCGCATGGCGGCGCGCCTCATTGGCCGTATCCCGAAGTTTGGTCATTTCACTGATTATATGCTGGGTGTCCTGCATTGGCTACCTATCCAACAGCGGATTGTATACCGCGCTTCTGCTTTGGTGTGGCGGTGCCTATTAGGTGCCATCCCCAAGTATTTACAAGAGCTCTGTTGCTCTACCATGGGCGTGCAGGGACGACGTGCTCTCCGCTTCTACACAGGTTGAACTCCTTGTTCCCCACACGTGAGCTACAATTAGACAGCATCGCGCTTTCTCTGTTGTTGGCCCAATGGCATGGAATGCGCTACCATTATCTTATGCCTAGGTTTCTTATGCCTAGGGTTCATTCAGATGCATTTTAGAGTAGCCTTAAGACGTTTTTTTTCAGCCGGGGTTGAGTCGGGAGCGAGTAGTAACCTTGAAGGGGCGCTATATAAATTTTCACAATGAATGAATGAATGAATGAATTAGTGAAGTAGAGTTGTCTTTTCATACAATTACAACTTCAGTCACATTACGACTCCAAAATTCTAGAAATTGGCACTTAGCTATGCACCAATTCTTGACTTCATCACACATCCTCAAATAGAATCATGCTTTAATGGATGCTGGATTGATGAAAAGAATTATGCCTACAATGGAAGCTGGATTGATAAAAAAAATAATGCCGTTTCATTGGAAGCAGGATTGATGAAAAGGTTGTGGCTAAAGGGGTTCTGTGACGAGTAGAAGTCATATGTCCATCCCACTTCTATTTAACCATGATTCTTTTGAGCCTGGAAAGACACAGATTGGTGGTTTATGACTGATAAGACGTTTGCAGGATAAACAACTTCATCACCACATCATCAAGGAATCATCTCAGAAAAGTCGTTCTGCTTGAAGCACGGTATGGTCGTTACTGATTAAGTTAGGCTAAGAATGTTGGAAAGAAAGCTCACTCATCCCATAGTGAAAAAGCAAAAAAATCTAAAAGAATTTGCCTATGTACATTGTACACTCAGAGCAATGATTGTGCTCTTTGTGTAACTTACAATACGAAACAATTCATAGAACACTTCTTTGAGTACACATAATAATCCTGGTATTAGGAAATCATTGGTCACAGCTGTTGGTCATGTGCTGCATATTTTGTACCCAGAGTCTTAAGTTTATACAAGAAACTTGGATTGTTTAAATGATGCGTAATCAAATGTTACTTTAAGTGATATTGCTTCGTCTTTGCTAGACCAGATCAGGATCTGAATGTTCTCGGTGACTTTTTGGAGCAACTGAATGCTGGCCAAAATGTTAAGATTTTCGCTGTTTCATATGACTGCAGTGATCATCAGACGAACGTTAGTTTCATTATAGTGTGTCCTTCTCTGTACATTATTTAATTGGTCTTCTTTGTACATATTATAGTGGAGACGACATTTTAAGTTGCACATTAGAAATTTTGAGATTATAGTTATTGATTATGATCACATTTAAACTGACATAAATCATACGCTTCTGTGTATTCATTGTGACCTTTGTAACCCACAGTCTGCATGCATGTTGTCATGATGACTTTGGTTCATCGTGCAGATGTGTATTAAATGAGTCTGCACTGGACTACGCTTAAATCTTTTTTCATACTCACCTCGTGTTCTGTAACATATTACACTAATCAGTCATTAGACGCTGCTCTGACTCTTAGTTCTGCCTCATTCCTGAGCTACATTGGGTTCTTGATCATTCTCAGTGGCTGGTCCAAGCATTGGAATTTGCTGCCCTGTTCTATTGCTTCTGTCAGTTCTGTCAAAAGTCTATTAAACTGATTTTGGATTATGATATCACTTGAAGCAGAAATCGATGAGGTATTATGACAATGACGCTATTGAAGTGATTAGATTAGATTAAATAGACACAAATAAAATTCAGTTAACATATTTTAATGTTTCTTGAAATTCTATCTGATTGGTAGATTGCTTTGATGAAAATGGCAGAAATATCTGGTGGAAATTACCATTGCAGCAATTCCACTTCTGAGGTAAGTTTTGAAAGAAAACAAGATTTTTGATTCTATTAATTTTGCACTATTAGTTATTTCCATAGTTGTGTCTTCCAAATTCTCTGACTAAGACTCTTGATTGTATGTTTATTTAATAAAATGGCAAACCCTGTCTTGAAAGAATCTGGATTCTTGCACGGACTACATTTGTTTAACATCAGTTTCTCACCTTTACTAGACTCATATTCCTTATAAGAGTCAATTCGCATAGTGGGAAGTTGTGAAGGGTTCTGATTGGCCTGGTATAGGCTACTCCCAGCAGTGCCGATGGATCGCGTTTAGGACATGGTAGCGGCGTCCACAGAACACTCACTCTACTTGCAGGTTACGAACAGACTAGACATTGTATCTCTAAGTATGTGATCTCAATAAAGCCAGTCTTGTTATATCACTTTGTTAACGTTATAGAAGTGACGTTCATTTACTTGCAATCCACTATTTGTGCAGATATTGATTATTTCTTAGACCAACATTGTCATTAAAGTAATTAAAATGAGAGCATATCATTGACTTGGACATTGAGACAGAGATAGTTATGTGTTGTGTTTTCCCTGCATGCAAATGTATTTATGTTGTTGAGAGTTCTAATGATAAGACATTCATTTATTAATTCAAATGACAAGTATGTAGTAAGATTGTGTGATCATAATCGTGAATTTTTATAGCTTCACTTCAAAAGAAGCTCTTCATAGGAGCTCAATATGATAATTACAGATGATAACAAGTTTCACAGGAGTTGCATTTAACTGTATAGCAGCCTGCCTATCTGTTCTACTGCACCATAGCATCACATGAGGTGCTTTGCTCTGTGGTGAGGGGTGAGCTCCTGGTACAATGGCTCACCTGGCTAATTGGCAGTGCCTTGCATTTGCTATTGAGGCCCTTCTATCTGGAATTATATCCCACTTGCGCTCCGCTCTTTATCCGTGGTCAATGTTTTACAAGTCACTTAAGTCTTTTTTCTTTAGTCATGGAGCGCTGTTGAGTAAGTTCTTTAAGGAGTGCTAGCTATGTAAATGGTCAGAATGATGTAATGAACCTATTTGAAAAGCACAATGAGGCATCTATTCTGTGCTGGGGACTAAGTCAGCAGGGTGAAAAAATGATTGGCCTGTGATGGATGAGGCATCTTAATTAGCATTAAGATAACATGAGCGATGGTTATGAATAAGCAACAAGATACACCAAACATTGTACTTTTTACTCTGTGCTCTCTCCAATTGTTATTCAAATTTTACTTATAATATTTATGAATATTTTTGCAGTTTATGAACTTAAAATTTTCACATAGCACTATTTGTACATTTGTTTTCTGCCATTGGCTCTCTTTGACTATGAGCAAATGCTCATTAATCATTATTAGTGTTAACTTCAATCTCCTTTTAATAAAGGATTGGCTTCATTACAATTTACAGGTATTTAAGTTTCAAAATATGTTCAGCATGAAAAAGCAAGTCTGTAAGAACATATTCTTTATGTTACCTGGTCACCTTGTGCTTTCAGTTCGTTGAACTCTAGCGACCGTCATGATAATCTTCCTACGAACTTCTTCGTTTGTCTTCTTCTCCGTCTATAATATTCTCTGCATCTTCCTCCATATCCACATTTCACATGCGTTGATCTTCTTCTCCATGTTCTTTGTCATTGTCCACGTCTCGCATCCATATAGTACTGTAGGGAAGATCACGACATGGTATTTGAGTTGAATTAATCAGAAACGAATTATTAATGCATTACGATTATGAAAGTGAATGTGGTATACTTGGAGTCTATGTAGTGCTCGATCTTTGCTTACAGGAGGCTGTGTATACGAGCTTTGATATCAGCATCCTACTGGACGAGATAAGGAAGTGCCAAGAAGTTCTAAATAAAATAAGGGACATGAGACAGGGACAACTAGGCACGGCCTTAGTCACGATCATAGACCAGGTAAGGCTGGAACTTTGGCTTTGACTTTGTAAGAATTAAAGAAAATAAATTACGGATATTGCAAATCCTAATGTTCAAGAAAACCTAGTTGTTTACAAAATCCAGGAGCTGAGTAACAGTGCTTGACTAGGAAGGGTGTAATACTTTATACAGTCTTTGTAATATTTACAAGCAAAGTGAGGCACATGTGTGGCATGCTAAGAATTAAGATGAACTCTTTACCAGTATTAATTGATTAGAAGAACAAGGCTCTATATATGTGTGTTGTTCTGCAGGTAAGTGCTATTGCTAAAATTCCTTTGGATTTATGGTGTCTATAACACTGAAGGCAAGTAAAATACATGAACCTGTCTTAGTGGCAGAGAACCAGAAGAAGAAATACATGATTTGAAGTGATCTTATTTCATTTGTTTGATGCAGTTGTCCATATTGCTCTGTCACACTCTGATCAGTCTGGTAAACTAAAACTGGAAGAATGCCTCTCATCCATATATGCATGGTTCTGTTTCAGTGGTTTGGCCATAAACCCAGACAAGTCTGAAGCAACTGTGTTTGGCTCATGTTAACACCTGCGTTCTTTCCCAATGTTCTCTAGCATTGAACTGGCGGGCACTGCTGTGCCGCTTTCATACTCTGTCAAAACACTTGGGGTTACCCTCGACAGCAAGCTCACATTTCGACCTCACATAACAAGCCTTTGTAAATCTTGTTTCTACCACATCAGGACAATACGTCACATAAGGTCGACTCTAACCCAAAATATGTCTGAAACTATAGCCTCCTCACTTATCTCTCCTCGCCTCGATTATGCTAATTCACTTTTTGTCGGTATCTCAGACCTTGAACTCAAAAGGCTTCAACGTATCCAAAATACGTTAGCTCGAGTAGTGCTACGTGTCCCACTACGAACATGCTCCTCTGCCCTACTCCACCAGCTGCATTGGCTCCCTGTTGAATTCAGAATCAAATTTAAGTTAGCTTGTTTGACCTACAAAGCCATCATCACCAGTACACCTACCTATATTCATGCTCTACTAACTCCTTATAATTCCTCCTCGTTGCTTACGATCATCAAGTACAGGTCTTTTAGTTGAACCACGATGCAGAACAGTTATGGGCTCTCGTGCATTTCATGTCTCTGCTCCTAGGGAATTGAATCGACTGCCACTCTCTCTTCGTAGCTCAAATTCACTTCCTTCCTTCAAAAAGCGACTCCAAACTCACTATTTCTCTTTGGCTTTAAAGGATTTGAAAATCTGATTGCATCTTCTCCTGGCGACTGACTATCCGCGCCTCAGATTCACATTTAAGTGTGACCTTGTGCGCGTTACAAATTTAATAATAATAATAATAATACCTAATCACAAATGTTTCATTCACTGGCATAATTTCTTCTAGCAACTCTGTCATTTATAACTAATGCGTCCGATTTGCATATTAAATAAGCCCCTCCTTCAGATGATGTGAATGCATACTGCCATCGTTGTTCAGGTCAAATGTCGACAAAGTGTGCAATTCGAAACTAATCCTCACAATATCATAATTTAGAGTAAGTTGTTTGCTGAAAATAGTCACATTGACCTAGAAATTTGCATAAGAACGTTTTGTAAAAATTTCCATTCGCAAACCTTTGTTGTATGCACAAACAGACAGAGAAATTTTGCACTTTATATATAAAATGAGTTAATTATAATGAAATTGAATGCTCAATATGAGATTTGAAGTGATCTTATTTGATTTGTTTGATGCAGTTGTCAAAGGAAGTGGTCAGTCTGCCTCAGAGTCGTTTTCTTCCGCATCCCCCGGATCATGACCTTCCTTTGCGGATCGAGGCACCTTCATTTAATCCATCGTCATCGGCTGACTGGATTGCCAAACATGGACTCAAAGGTATGACTTTGTCAAGTATATATGACATGTGAGGATTGTTTGAACTC
The DNA here is from genome assembly GCA_959347315.1 of Bimastos eiseni. Taxonomy (NCBI): domain Eukaryota; kingdom Metazoa; phylum Annelida; class Clitellata; order Crassiclitellata; family Lumbricidae; genus Bimastos; species Bimastos eiseni. Next base: position 28,170,905 of record OY365812.1, on the reverse strand, counting down.
TGCTTTTACTCTTTCTCATCTGTGTCATTTGCAAAGTTAAACCTGTGAGATGTGTGTTCTGCCTATCAGACATTGTCACAATTGAATTTTTGTTCAGTTGCATCTTTTATTTCTTCAAAGCAAACATAATTCTTCTATTCAGTTTAAAAGAACTTTTTGTAAGTCAACTATTTGGTTAATAGTTTGTTTGCAGTTGTGGATATCTTGCAGTTAACTGCTTTAAATCTTGCACAGGGTCAATTTCTTCAACAGGTGTGCAAATCTGACTTTCATTAGCTTATTTGCATTCGGTTGAGAAAGTTAATTATTAGCCATACTAAGTGCTTAGACAATCTAGGGATAATATGTGAATGTACCAGACAATATTTTTTGGTATCAGGCTGTACATAAATCACTTGACTTGTGCTGCAAGAAATTTGTTGAAATCATACGGCTCAACATGTCTTGAAATTTGCTAACTAAGCCCTGTGTACAATTTGACTGATGTGTCTCAGTCCAGACTCAGTAACTCTGCCTAAAATTCTGTATAAATGTGTATATTTATATATGTATATATGTATATATAAATAGATACGGTACGTGACATTTTGGCGCAGCCATTTTGGCGCAGGACGTTTTTGGCGCAGATCTCTGATACAATAATAGTTTTATTGTATATTACAGAAATATAGTATATGGCAATCTACCACTTTAGTGTCGTAAATTATTATTCCCCATGACATGTCAGGTCATGCTTAAATGGAGGCTGGATTGATGAAAATAATCAGGCTTAAATTGAAGCTGGATTGATGAAAAGAATCATGCTTAAATGGAAGCTGGGCTGATGGAAAGAATCATGCTTAAATAGAGGGCGGATTGATGAAAATAATCATGCTTAAATGGAAGCTGGACTGATGAACATAATTTTGGTTAAGTGGAAACTGGATTGATGAAAAGAATTATGCTTAAATTGAAACTGGATTGGTGAAAAGAATCATGCTTATATTATGGAAGCTGGATTGATGAAAATAATCATGCTCAAATGGAAGCTGAATTGATGAAAACAATCATGCTTTAATGGATGCCGGATTGATGAAAAGAATTATGCCTAAAATGGTAGCTGGATTGATAAAAAAATAATGCCGTTTAATTGGAAGCGGGATTGATGAAAAGATTGTGGCTAAAGGGGTTCTGTGACGAGTAGAAGTCATATGTCCATCCCACTTCTATTTAAGCATGATTCTTTTCATCATTAAAGTTCCTAGTTTAGCATAATTATTATCATTGATCATACTTCATGTTACATTATATATAATTGTATCAGATATCAGCGCCAAAACGGCTGCACCAAAATGTCCTGCTCAGAAATAGATATGATTTACGCATAAACTGTTTGTCCTTCTCACCTACACATACAGCGTGCATCCTTTGGCATGTGGTTTTCAAGAGTCAAGGGGGTTTATGTGGAAGCTGGACCTCAAGTCTAATTTATGAAGCAAATCTTGAGTGAATGAACCTCATTTCACTGAATTGTTCTGTTGCTGTAACCCTGCAGCTATCATACTTACAATACAATACAATACAGCTAGGCATTTATAACGCGTTTTGACAAGACAAGTCTTGCACAAAATATCACTGTGCTGCATTCTTAGTCATAGATCAGGGAGAATAAGTAGGTCTTCAGTTTTGTCTTGAATAATGTAACAGATGTGGCTTGACTGACTGTAATTGGGAGACTATTCCATTCTATGGATCCTGCAACTGAGAATGCATGGTTCCCAAACTTCTCGTTGGTGCAAGGTATGATAAAGTCCCCCCGCATAGACGAACGGAGGGAGTCCTCTTGAGGTAGAGGCAGAGCATCACGCCACCATCGAGGTGGAGGTTTCGTTATGAATGTGGTACATGAGAAGGGTAATTTTGAAAGCAATGTGAGCATGGATGGGGAGCCAGTGTAGTTGTTGTTGGGATGGTGTGATGTGGTCGCGAGGAGCAGGACCTATTATTAGGCGGGCAGCAGAGTGTAGGACTGAGGATAGGGGCTGTAGTGTTGATGCAGGAAGCCCAGAGAGGATGGAGTTGCAATAGTCTAGGCGAGAAATTACAAGAGCCTGGATGATTATACGGAGGCAGTTTTCGTTCAGGCAGTGTTTCACCTGTCGCATCCGACGCATCTAGCGGTCGTGGATATGTAGTGGGTCATGTTCAGCTTATTGTCCCGAAATACGTCGAGATCACGGACTACGTCAGAGGGTGTGATGGCGCAGCTTGAATCAATGTTGAGATACTTGGCTGATATTGAATTCTCAGGGCCAGTTCTGTGGCCTCAAAGGCCACAGAACTGAGTTCATATGGCCAAATGGTCCTAACTGATAGCTGTTTACAGAGTGCTACCTAAAGAGGACTCTTTGTTAGGTGGACATGACATCGCTTGAAAGTGTGCAGGTGACCAACAGTTGCTGGTCTTACCTTCCACCTACAGTGTTACCTACTTCAAAATAATTCCTAGTTTCACTAAATGAAGTTCATCTATGGGCAATTTAGTCCAAACTTAGTTAGGCACAAAGTGTGAGGACTTGAAATTTACATAATTTTATATGAGCATGTGTTTTATTCCAATGGTTATCAATGGTTTTGTGCTATTTATTTGTTTTGTCTTTTAGCAAAGGGCCTTGATTTGTATCAAGTCTTGGCACCAAACGCCTTTTCTTTCCGTGAGGAATTCATTCCAGTCATTCGAAAGACGGTCCAGTCACAAGTGCATAGCAAAGCAATGGCTCAGTTCCAGTGGCATGATGGCACTCTGAAGAATGTCCACGTTGACATGGCAACACTGTTTGAATACCAGAAGCAACTGGGTGCAATGGTCAAGCTGTTTGAAAAGCGAATTGATTGGCTTTCAACTTCAAGTCGTAGAATATTTGGAACAGTCACTGAGAAGAAGTATGGACTGATTGATTTCTTTTCTTTTTACACAATTATTTAAGGCCATTGACATGGCTAGACATAGCCATGTCAATTCAAGTGCATTGTACCAAGTTCTGTGGTAAGATCTCATCTTACAAGTGTTTTGTTCCGGGGTCTGAATTTGGTCAGTGGTTATCTGCCTGGAGAGTCTTTAGGCCAGAAACTGTCCAGTAGCATGATGGTACTCATGACGGCCAGTGGTCATTCACTGTTGTCGGTCCCTCCATCTGGAACTCTCTACTTCCTCATGTTCGCCATGCTCTCACTGAGACTGTCTTTCACTCTAAGCTGAAACCTACCTCATCCAGTATGCCTCTGGCTCTTAATGGTTGCCCAGCTTCAATGTGCACTTCTGAGATTTTTGAAGGAGGGCATTTTCAAAATACAGTTGTATTGTATTGGGTCCCCTAACTTTCTGATTAAAATTGTTGGTCTCTAGGCTCTGCTTGCAGGCAACTGATTATTTAAGTATGCTGATGACTGTTTTTCGGTGTGACCACCATCAATAATTTCTGCTACCAATTCTGAATTCAGCCATATAGCACAAAGATCTAAAAGTTGTAACTTACATTTAACTACTTGTGAAATCTTGTGAAATTATCATATGCCATCCCCATTCCGAAACTTATGTTACATTGCCACCAGTTGAACTCGAGATCGTTGGTGTTACACTTTCTGAAAGAATATCACGTTCTCTCTTCACTTCTGAGTAAAATATTTTGGAAGAAAGGCGGTATCAAATTTCGGTAATAAATAAATAAATAAATCTATTGTGTTTATTTTTAGTGTTGTTCTCCTGCTGGACTTATCGCTTCAGAATGCTAAGTACATTGTTCATGTTCAGAATTCGTTGCGTCTTCTGCTGGAACAACAAATGTCCAACAAGGAATACTTTAATGTTATAGGGTATGATGTTCTTTTTAGTCGTTTCAGTTCTCAATTGAACCGTTATTAAGTGGTGGTAAAATTACTACTTGGTGTCTCCCACTAACTTTTATATAGCTCCTCACTGTGCAGCTGTGAATGGAAGAAATCTTTCGTCTTAAGGAAATAAAATACAACCACATTGCTTCAGATGGACAACTTTACAATTTACAGGTTATGTCTAAAACCAGGATGATACATCAGATTTTTGATAATCAGTTCTCATTCTACATTTAATTCCTGACAAAAGACATGAATGTGATTGGTTTTATTGCAGCTGTTTTACCTCTGTAGATGTGGTGAAGAGGTGAAGATGTGGAAACCAACTATGGTGAAACCAACTGGAGATCACCTTCAACAGGCGTGGAGGTTTGAAACACTCAAGTATCAACTATGCAGTGCATCTAGCCATTGCTGCAGAGTAATTTATGCTTTTGATTTTATGCCTTTGCCCAGAATAAATAACCATGAACTTCTCAGAAAACTTCTCAAATCGATGCTTTGATATGTGAAAGAGTCACTATATAAATGTTATTCTCTAGAGATATGGAAGAAGTTAATCTGTTATTACAAATGCTTACTTACATTCGTATAGACGTACATATGTGTTGGTATGCAAGTGTTAGCGTTTTTCTCTAGCGACCATATATTTATGGCATTAATCAACCCTGCTTATTAGGGCCCATCCATATATTATATACGCAAAAAAAATCAAAGTTTCGGACCCCCTCCTGATGTTGCAATGCGTACATTTCATGGATCACCTATGCGTATGGATAGAAAATGTTGTTAAAATGAGAATTCTTCCATGATTAGTACAAAGTTCTAGCATTAGGAGAAGATAATCAATTTTAAAAGAGAGATGGTAGTTTTGATTCTGAAAAAGTAACCAAAAATAGGATACCAGTTTTTATTGCACTGATCTGCAAGACTTTACTCGAAATCCCCCACAATCAACAATTATGTCATGTCTGGGAATTTTGTATATTAACTGCTGAAGTTGATCATGAAAGTTATTAATTTCTTCCTGCATCCCAAGTGTAGTTGTTGGCAAAGAAGCTTTGATGGCTGTCATCTCTTGGCACATTTGGAGCAAAGTCATGCAGATATTAATCATTGCGATATCAACTGGTATCTTTACTTGTGGCCCAACTAACAAATTTTTGCAAGTCGCTCAAGTCTGTTTTCTTTAGGTGTGGCTGGTCTGGGAGCACTCCTGAGTTCTTCTTGAAGGGGTGCTATATAAATGCTCAAAATATGAATAAATGAATTATTTTTTATGCTTAGCTTAGGACATGAGCTTCTTCGTGTGCTTGCATACATACTGACTTACATATGTATAAGCCTGAGACTTGCTCTTGATCTGCTTTTGGCATTGTTCTGCGCTTTTTGTAGATGGATTTTAAATGTAAATTGTAATGGGAGTCGAAACATCTTGGAAGGTCTGCGAAAAGCCCTGGAAAATGATGACCAAAAACAACACAATATTGGTCAGTGTAAAAATGTGGTTAGACTACTGAGAATTAACTTAGACTAGAAAATCAGTGTTGAAATTGGGAGTTTATGATTATATTCGTTCATTAACATGAAAAACAAACTAAACGGGAAAGCTGGTAGCCAACAACAGCACTCAACCCATTTCAACTTTAGCCTATGATATAATAAAGTCATAATGACAGAAAAACTCATCCACCAAGCAAACATCCACCAAAGCACGCAAGTCACCAGTGGCGAACTTCAATGCCCAAATGAAGAGCCCAGCCAACTGAGTCTTGTCTGATGTAAACAGTTGATTGCATTCAGAGTCCGATGAGTAGCATCAAAAGCAATGAACTACAAAGATGTGCACGTGGCACCACTTGACATCATCTTTGGTAGTTGCCAAAAGATGCAGCATTCAGTCCTCTCTCATGATGTCCTGGTATGTGAGGAACGGCACCCATTCGACAGGTGGCAGAAGGGATGATATCATGGCAACCTGGTATTCCTTGCAGGTTGTTAATGATGAACCCATTTAATGACAAAGTCAATTCATTCCTTCATTCATTTCGATAATTTATATAGTGCCTCTTCAAGGGAAAGAACTACTCAGAGGTGCTCCCAGCCCAGCCATGGCCAAAAAGAAATGACTTTAGCAGGTTACAAAAGGTAGGTAGGTCATTGTAACAGGGAAGACGGAGGGCAACCGGGAGCCCATTCCAAGTGGATGGAGCAACCACTGAGAAAACTCGACGCAGCATTAGCGACGAGCAGGCTCTTGACACCAGAAGCTCGCCTTTAGCAGGAGAGCGCAGAGCTCTACGCGAAAGGAGTTCAGACACCGGATGACACAGTTCAGTCAAGTAGGATGGTGCATAACCAGGGAGACACCACCAAACCAGTGTTGCAATGCGGAAAATAATGCGCTGTTGAACCAGTAGCCAGTGAAGGACATCGCGCATATAAGCTGAAACCGGTGAAAATTTAAAAACCCAGGTTCAATGATATTAAGCATCAAATTGCACAGAAATTATCGAGTGAGCTTAGCCATAGACAGAAAAATCCTCCATTATAAAATCATTCGAAGATTGCTAATCAACATGGCCAATGACCATAGAGCTCTAAGTTTGCTAGTTGGACTTTGTTCCAGCCGTTTTGATGATCTATGTTCGTTCCAGTGCAGGCTGAAAGTCCCACCAAGTCAAAAAGATGCTGTTAAAGGGTATCCAGTTTAAAACCTTGGATTGGATTTAGGTGATATCACAAATACCTTGCATTTTATATCAAATGTTATTGAGAAAGTTATTTCAACTTGCATAAGAAAAGGCTAAACCAAATTATATTGCAGCTTTGGTTTAGCCTTACTTGGACGCAGTAAGATTTGTGGAAATTGTCTTCCAATGGAAACTCAAATCCTTCTGGTTAATTCAGCAGAAATATTTTATCCTGCAACATATATTTTTAGATCTCTTAAGCCTCCATTTATTTTAGTCCCTTTGGGAGATTCTGAAAGGCAGAGTATGTGGTATATAGCATTTAGCACGCAGTTCTACATCAGGTATATTTGCACAAATGTGAAACATTCATGGCTGATGAAACTGTCTTCTGTTTGTTTTGATTGTACGTACAATAGTTCCTCAGTGTTAGTTTTATTTCATAGAGGTGGAAGGAATCTACCTGTTCATAAGCGGGGTTCCTGATCAGTCGCCTGACCTGCTTTACTCCTACTTGGAAGAGGCCGCAATGGGTCGTAACTTTCAACTTCACGTCGTGCTATTCAATGTAGATGACTACGACGTCAATGGTGCCATTCCCAGTCGATATGCAAACATCACAAAGACAGCAGAGATTCTCCGCAACATGGCACATTGCAACGGTGGGAGGTTCCAGTGGCTGCGAGAGACAGGTCACTTACGCTTCCTTTACTATGCTACATCTATCTTACTCATTGGTTTCTGGTATTGACTGCAAAGCCTATATTTCTCTTTTCTGAAGTGTGCTGAAAGTCATTTTTGGCAGATCGCTATAAATGCTCTAAATGAATGAACGAATTGATGCCATTATACCCTCATATATCTTTAATTATAGTCTTTGGAGTATGATTACAAGTATGGTATGAATGGATGATCACGACTTCACAGGTTTTTAATATAACCGATGGCATCCATGCGATGCACCCATCATGTCCTACATCTAATTTAACCAGCACCTCCTAGTGAATGGAAGGACTAGGCACCCTTATCAAGGGAGCAGGAATCAATCTTGCTCTCTGCTCCTCTTTTCTCCAATGTGTTATCAATTTCTACATGACCCCTCGTTAATGGAGTGATTTGTTATTGTCTGCAATTGTAATTGTCCTAACAGAAACTATTCTGAATCTAACTCTGTGCTAGCTGAAATTATATTTGTGTGAGCTAGGCATCAGTTGACAAGCAAAGCTCTGATAACTAGAAATGCGATCAGTAGTCGTAATTATTGACATTCTTTACAGTTGGCAATTGATTGTAGAATGGCAATGTAGTAGGCAAAGTAAGACAATATGCACCAATCCAAGGACTGTTGGTATTTCATAATGGAGCTTTAAACACTCGGCACTATGGACCGTGGTGGTGCATTAGATGTTTATACGAAATATCCACACTCCATCCTTATGCTGAGAAGACTTTAACAACGACATCAACTCTTTCTGAACTTAGGGTTTTGAGTGTTGGCTTCACTGTTGGTTTTTATGTGAGTTTCCTATTTGATCTTGTAGGTATCATAGAAAGTGACGATATTTCAGTTATTTCACAAGAGATTGAAAAAGCGCTCAATTTCTCTCGAAAGTGTGCAATGCTTGTAGACTCTGTGAAGCAGAAATGTGCTCTGGTAATTTGTTATTCATAAATGAGTCCTTAATGAATAAAATCTTTTGCTTTTCTGCTTGTCCATATCTGTGAATTTCAATACGATAAATTGATTGTCTGCTGTCTATTATTATGTTTTAGAAGGGTATGGCATTAATTTTAATCCCCACATCTCACTTTCACTAATCAGCCACATCGCTAAACTCTGGCACTTCTGCTTCATGCATATTCGTGACCTCCGCCGCATCCAGCCAATGCTCGACTTCAAAACTGCCTCCAGCATTGCTATCTATTGGCCACTCAAAGAATATTGACAGCTGCTGTGTTGGGATTTCTACTTAGCAGATGGAATATATTTAGATACAAGTATGCTTATAGATGTATATGTACTTGCATACATAAGTATGTATGTATGCATTGTTAGTTTAAAGTTTATGTTAATTCATTTTCAGTAAAATGGTGCTGTTGTCCTTCTGTTTAAATCAATTGCTACTATTGTCCTTCTGTTAATTCACTCTTACTATATTCCTTTGTTTAGTGCACAAGTTGGTAAATGGGAAAGAAGCAATGCAACGATTTGACTGCTTGTTATTTAGGATGATAGATATGAGGAATTGTCGAGTTTAGAGGATGCATCAGTTCTTCCACTTCCGCCTGGAACGACATTGAGGGCTCTTCCTCCACCCAAACCAACTGCACTGTCACAGGCTCGGAAGGTGAGTACGGTCTGATGAAATCATAGACTTTTAAAGAAGTTAAAAAAACCACTAATAAGTTAAGTAATTAATGTGTAGAACTATTGCAGCAATGAATATATTTATTTGCTAATAGTTAATTGCTACATTATTGGATTAGAAAAGAAATTTTAAGGATTTACTATTAGTTCTGTTTTTGTGATGCTTTCAGGAATTGGCTTCTGATAAAGAGAAAGAAAATGCTGTGCCGAAAGCCTTGGCCTATGATCATGGCCAGGTCTATAAGCCACCAACGCTCTTGACCAAACAGGATGATCGTTCAATGAAAAAGCGGCCAGAGTCAGCCAAAGACCCTTTGCAGAGGGTCAAATCCAGGCGTAAAGTGGAGCAGGCTTTCTTCTACACAGGAAATAAAAATGATGTTGGTGAGTTAATGAAATTTTATGTCTGTCAGTGAGGATGTCGGTAAGGTGTTAGTTTTTGGTAAGTCATTGAATGCCTTTTTTTCAATATGTTCTTTTCAGTTTGAAATTTAATGTGTAATAATGTGGCAATTTATATAGTGCTACTTTAGGATAAAACTAATTAGTCTGTGTCATTAAGAATAGAATTTTCTTGAGTAAGCAAAACATTTAGCATGGAAAACTAGATAAGTCACTAGTAGCAGGTCCATGCACAGTCATTGGGATAAAGAGTAAACATGAGGACCAGGACTGTGTTTTATTTAATCAAATTACAATGGTGCTAAAACACTCAGAAAAGAACTTTTTAAATTAGTGAAACTTTTAGTTTTGAAAATTTTCAATCAATCAATCGCAGTTTATTTGTCAATCCAATAAACAGAACATAAATGGCAATTATTACAAATCCTAAAGTTGCTATTGGATGACCCAGAAATAATCTAGACCCGAATTAGGTCCCCGATGGAAAGGCTAAAATAAAAAATTGCACCAATTATAGTTTTGGAACTAAAATAATTTAGTAGAAAAAGCAATTTTTTAATAATATTTACTAAAAGCTTAGCTAAACTTAATTAGTAACATAGCTACACTAGTCACTGTTGTTGATTGATTCCAAGCATGAGGGTTATCGCATTGTAACTGCAGTCACCTCTCATCTATGTTTATTTAGGATGGTCACCATCCACTTAGACCTGCACTGAATTTGGAAGACGATGCAATGGAAGTGGGATGGCATTCCAACTATTAGGCCCTGTACATTTTATAGATGCGAGTCTAAGGTTTGTCCTCGCATAAGGAGATAAATGATAATTGGCTACTTGGATGAAGAGAAAAATAATCTAGAAATGTGTGGGGTAATAAATTGTGGGAGTATTGGTACATGAAGATCCAAATTTATAGTTTTCGAAGTTGTTCTATTGTTAGCATTTTTCTATATTTGAATTCGAGTCCTGTATGTGATACAAATCTGATTGCTTTTTCTGCTAAATATTTAATTTATGTAAATTTGATTTGTGTGCAGAGGCCCAAATTATATTACCATATGTTAAATAGAGATAAATAAGAGATTATGGTTAAATTCTGCAGCAATTTATCTTGGATCATTGGTTGATACGACGTCTATTATTAGTGACTTAACATTTTTTGTGCTCAGTGTCAAATCCATTATTAAGCAGAGATCTGAGAATTTTCCATGTCTTTTTTAATTGGTGTCAATGCTGGCAAAGTTCGATGTCCAAAAATTATTTTCTGCTAACAGCCTAACATTTTCAAATATATGTACTTATTTGTTATAGTTAATAATTTTTTGCTCTTTTGTATGTTTGACGAATCTCAAGTGTAATTTCGATTTAGTGGCACAGGATTTTAAAAACCCTGGTGTCATCCAGGTTTTTTGTGGTAATGTACACTTGTTTTGATTAATCTTTTTGAGAGGCAATGCCCTGTTACATTCTCTGGCATAGTTATCCGTATATGAATCATTTGCCTTGTCAGCATCCACATTGGCGACAGTAGCTAAGGTCTGTGTTGATAGTTAAGTCAGAAATAGGCAGTAGGTGTGAAGCGTCTTCGAGTTTGACAGATGGAATGAGGTGGGGTCACAAGTTTATAGTCAAATTTAACTGATGTAGGAGGGTGGTCTGAAATATCTGATATTATTATAGACGATCCTATTATTTTATTCCACACGTCATTAAAAATATTGTCTATTTGGGAGGTAGTTGATTCTTTGACTCTGTTACACGTGTGGGTTTCATAATGACACGAAGGAGATGAAGAGATGGTAGGCAGTTAAAGAATTCTTCTGTAGGCTTCTGTGAGCTACTTTTTAAATGATCTTGGTTAAAATCTCCAATTAAGAGATATTCTTTCGATGTGAAGTGTCTAATTTCATGAAGGATTGCTATGCAGTTCATGTATGTGGTTGGTGCGGCACGGTGGCCGATAGGTTAGAGCGGTCAGCCCGTGTGTGCTGAGCGAGCGGGTTCGAGCCTTGTCCGAGGCGTCACTGTGTAGGGACCTGGAGCAAATCCTTCGCGCACCATTGCTCTGCAGTACAACTGCAATTGCGCCGTCGAGTCGTGTGTGTGCACTTCTCAGCAAAAGATCTTGGAAGAAGGGCGGTATGAAATTTCGGTAATAAGTATGTATTTTTTGCTTATTTAGGGGCAATTTTTAGGAAGTATCCAGCTACAAAGACAAAGCACAGAGGAGGAATTAAGAAGATTCATATAGCAGACAAAGAAGAACAAATTACAACAAAAGATGTACGTTCTTTTATCTGGTCTTCTTAAATATTTATTAATTAAATGTTTGGCAGAATTTTTGAATGTGCTTTCCAATTAAAATCAGTTGGTGGGATGTATTTAAGCGGGTCATTCTGCCTTCCACAATCCCCTTCTTTTCCCTTCCCAACCCGTCTCTCCCTTCCCTCCCTCTCCTCTTCTTTCCTGGCATTGGTGATAACCATAGTGTTGATGCAAACAACAGTGCTCATGAGATAGATGTGTGGTGCCATCTGACAAATAAATCTGGAATGTTGCCTTCATAAATGAAATTAATGACTCACAGACCTTTTCTCTTATATTATGTATTCATCAAAAACTTATTTTTCACAGTTTGGCAGCACAATGAAACCTGCCACGACATACGTGTGATAAGTTTTGTCTCCTTAAGTTAACACTGGGATGCACTTCTGCAAACAGAAAGTCACAGACCATTTGAATGACCAAATGAGAATCTGATCATTGCAATTCAATATAATATGTTGTCCATGATGTGTGGCTGAACAGAAAAGCGACTGTGTTTATTTTTGTAGTGGATGCGAATGTACAGTCTGTCAAAGATGAAGCTGAACCTGGACAAACTGGCATCTGGTTCAGAGTGTCACCACATAGGTCATGTGACTGAACGAGTTAAAATACTTGGTAAAACGGTTGAGGCAAAGTAAGTATGCAATAATGATGTACCTTGTGAAGTGATATGTAGTGTTTTCACACATACATACAAGTATATATTGTAGTTTATTTACAAACCCTGTTTACAAATCCCTGTTGCTGGTTGTCTTGGTGTGTGAGCTATGTCATTCTGTTTTACAATGATAGTTAGCAAGACCATACAGTCATTTCTGGACTCTGTGGTATGTTAAGTGTGCAGATTACCAGTAAATGAATTTGTGAGAGGTTGCTACATTAGAGGTGACTGCTGGAGATTATAGTTCTGTCTAAAATTCTGTCTCAATTACATCAAACCTTGCTATAATGCATGTCAGTGTAAATGCAAATTCCGGTAAGACATGGTCGTTGCCATGGATCCAGAATTGAACTTATGCACAAGTTTGTTGTCTATGGAAGTAAAACATCTGTTAGTAAACTCCCATAATAAAGTTGTTGAACACTGAGATGGTGTATTTTGTTTGCCAGAATGTGTAATATATTTCCAACGATCAACATTTGTGGAACACTTCGCCACCTTCTTCTCACTCCACCAGAATTGCTGGAGTTTGAGGAGCAAGCAGAGTATGTCTTGACGTGCTACTTACGCAGGCTGCAGTGGCTGCTCAGTGGTAAGTCTTGTCAATTAATGAGTTCTTAACCCCTTTAGTGTCCAGTAAAATTTTTAAAATCTACCCTTATATGGCAAGCAAATTTTATATCTGCATATCTATGTATGTATGTATATATGTTTATATGTATGTATATACGTATGTATATATGTATATATGTAGGTATATATGTATATATGTAGGTATATATGTATATATGTAGGTATATATGTATATATGGATATAGGTATATATGTATATATATATGTATTTATGTGTGTATGTATGTATGTATGTATGCATATATGTATATATAAATCCATGTATATATGCATATATGTATATATATATATATATATATATGTATCTATATATGTATATATATGTATGTATATGTGTATAGATATGTATATATATATGCATATACATGTAATGTATGTATATATATGCATATATATGTATATATATATGTATACTATACAATAATGTATATGTATGTATTTATGTATAGGTATATATTGTATGTATATATATGTATGCATATGTATGTATGTGTATGTATTTGTATATATATGTATGTATATGGGCCTGAATGTATGTATGTATATGTATGTATGTATGGATGTATGTATGTATGTATGTATGTGTATGTATGTATGTATATGTATGTATGTATATGTATGTATGGGTAGGTATGTATATGTATATGTATGTATACTTATGTATACACATGTATGTATGCATGTATATATGTATGTATGTATTTATGTCTGTATGTATGTATAATCAATTGGGCGACTGTAATCGGGTTTGCCATTTAATGGTTAGTTGTTAAGGACGAATATAATCGGGTTTGCCGATGAGTTATTCAAAATTGTTTAAATGTTCAATTGATTTCCAAGTCAAAGGCTTTTACCTTCCTGTCTATAACCTCCAGCAACATGAATAAGACCTCTACAGTGTCCAAATAGTAATTAATACCATGCCACAATGCTAGGCGCCATCATCCATCATTGTAGAGGAAATCCCAGTTGTTCCTTGTGATGTAGTGGTTAATGGTTCAATCAGATGGAAATCTTTTTCTTGAACAGGTAGTCGTCAGATTTTTGGAACAGTAGTGGAAAAGAAATGCATTTTTTTAATCGATACGTCTGGCTCAATGGAAGAGCGAATGGAAGAACTGAAGAAGGAACTTATCTCACTCATCTGGGAACAACTGCACAAGTACAAGATCAGGTGACCTGCACAATTCTACATCAATCCACAGTTTCATGTTTTACATCTCTACTATTTAAACTTCTGTCTAAAAAACTCTGATGTTCAAAAACTTCTCCATCTATGCTCTTCCTTTGACCCTGTTTTTATTTTCCATTTCAAACTTTTCTTTATAAAAACTTATTGTAAACTTATCCTAAGCCTTCCAAGGTTTACCCTTTCTCTTTAGCATTTCTGAGATTAGAATACATAATTGTGCTAACGAGTACTGTCTGCCAATCTAGTATAATCTGATGTGATTGGTATGATTGAAAGTAAAAACTCAGGGGCAAGCATGTGAGTGAATTTTAGTGAGTCGAAGAGTCTGATTGACAGACCAGAAAACAGTCTTATACAATACATACAATACAACTGTAATTTGATATTGCCTTTCTTACAATTACCAATTGCACAGTCGAGGCATGTGCACTTCTGAGCAACAGATGTTGTAAAAAGGGCGATATCAAATTTCAAGAATTTCAATTAGTTCAGAGGTACACATGCCTCGATGGTGCAGCTGCAGTTGTAATGCAGAGCCATTGAGCGCAAAGGACTTTCTTAAGGTCCCTACACAATAACTTCTCGGACGAGGGTCAGACCCACCCTAGCCAATTGGCCACCATGACACACTTATGGCATGACAGAAAAAGAATGATGACAAAAGATGTATAGCTTCTATGTCCTTGATGTAGAAGAAACAGAGGAATTTTGTGAATTGACTGGTGATGGAGAGCCAAGCAGCTGATGGTAATATTGTTTCTCAGGTTCAACCTTGTTCGATTCTCGAGGGCTTGTGAGAGATGGCAGCAAGCTCTTGTGGAACCAACAGATGACAACTGTCGGGAGGCGGTTCAATGGGTGGCACAATTAACAGCCAGTGGAAACACTTGCACTCTAGAGGCACTTCAAGTGAGGCAGCTGGCAACATTGTATTATTGCATAATTGTATATCGATGTTTTTGTTTGTACTTGTTAAATTTTCTCTGTACATGTACATGTTGTGCATTTACAGACATCTGATTAAAGAATATACTTACTTGCTTACTTACTTTTTTATGTTGTAGGTCTTATGATAAATATTTTGATAGGAGGATAAATATTTTTCTTGAGAAATATTTTTTTAATTTAAAGTTCTTATTGTGTGCACAAAGTCAGAACACCTTAATCTGAGGCACAGATAAATGTTTGCTTCTGAATAAGCTGGTACCCTGTGCTTGACTTTCGAGTGGCACTTTAGAAGTTTGGAGAATATGATTGCGATCACAAATTGCTAGAGACCAAGATGGAGTTGTGCAAAGGCTCATGATAAATAGTGAGACTTTATAAGTGTATTGAAAGATAATTAGTCTAGAGACTGGTAAGTCAGGTCTTTTGTGGCAGACGACTTCAGAGGCATGATTTGTTTGTTGAAACCCATTGTTGGCAATTATATTGCAAGCTAAGACTAAGCAGATATTTTCTTAATGTATATACATATATTTGCCAAAATTTATTTACAACACTTGTTATTATGTCTTTCACATATGAGAATAGTTCATATAATTTAATAGATACACTTTTTTCTCTAGTTAGAAGGGCTATCTGATAGTGTATAAGTGGGATTAAAAATGTATTGCATAAGATTATAAAATGTGTTGATTGTTTAGATGGCTTTTGAGGAGTCTGACCTGGAGGCGATCTATCTTCTGACTGATGGAAAACCAGACACGAGCACTGCTCTTGTCCTCCAGGAAGTTCAGAACCTGAACTTGGAAAGCCAAGTTGTCATAAACACAATTTCATTCAACTGCATTGACAGGTCAGCAAAACGGTCTATTGCCATGAATGGCTACTTTGGTCTTTTCTACTACATCCTGTAGACTAATTATTATGATTCTCAGCTGGTGTTGTCATACTCTGGTTAGCAGTTTAAGAAATTTATAAAGTATGGCCCAGGTACCCGTTATTGATATATCGATCTTCTACAATAATAAATGCGCTTCTTGACTAGGTTTCTTTTTTATGTGAGGTGCTCTATCAAAGTCAGGCACATGTCACAAAGTTTCGAGAAAATGGCCAAAAATGATATGCAGGATCAATAATGTGTGTTATGAGTTTGAGTCAAATTGGAATAACAAAATTATTACTTTATCTCATAACATGATGATGAAATTTTGTGTTTTAGTAACAATGATGGCTAAAATCGCACCTAAATCTACTAAAATCAAATTATTGTAAAAGATCCTGAAGAAAATAAATGAAAGCTAATCATTTTTAATGCGTCTATGTCGCCTTCTACTATGACCATCTAGCGAACGGACGTAACTTGAGCAATGTACATGTATAGAAAGCTCACAATGTCTAGTTTTAGGGACAGAAGAGTGTGGAGAAAGTAATGGTAATGATGTTGACTTTGGCATGTAGGAGGCTTGAATACAAGATTTTTCCAATAAGGAGATGCCAGAAATAGCCGTCGACAATCATCAATGTCGTATTGACGAGGCTTCTGATTTGTTAATTCCAGTCTAGGATTATGCCAGTTAAGAAATTTAATGAGAACTGGAAGTACCCATATCTCGGAATTTAAATGACATTTGCAGGAGAATATTCTGTAAAATTTTCATGTCGCTACAATGCTGCATTCGTCAGTTTTTAGTAAGACAGAGAAATATATATAATATATACAAACAAACTGTCAGACTTATGGTTTAGATATTTACTCTGGACCAACTACAGTTCTCAAAATGAGTCCTCCTCATTCCCTAGGCTTATAATCATGCAAGCAGGTCATCTGTTCCTTGTTTTATTATGGAGGATGATCTCTTTTGATTGATTGACCTATCATTCTGTTACTTGTAACTCTCTTTCTGCATGTATTCATTCTGCTTGGTCTCAGTGTGTCATTTTGATTTTAGTCCCAACTTGTCCCATCTTTTTCATATGACTTATTAACCAGAGGACTGACTAGGCCTACTGATCCGATTCTAGCGTGGTTTTGGTCCACCATCAGTTGATTCTTTGTGCATTAAATATTATGGCTACAGAATTCGCTGATTGTTTTTCAGCGTGGCCAATGACTTTCTTCGAACATTGGCACAGGAGAATCGAGGGAGGTACCACAGTGTTGTGCAGAGAAGTTTTGATGCTCATCTGTTTGCTCATCAGTTGATGGAAGGACGGTTCAAAGATCCAGAGGTTTCTCAACCTGGCATTCAATTGTTTTATTGAGTTTTGGCATTTTTATCTAACTTCAAGTAATAATAACTGGGATGTGAGATATATGTTATGGCTTTTTCCTCCTTTCCAGTGACTTGATTAGCCTAAATCTTCTCATATAGTGGAGTGTTAATAGAGCAAGATTTTACTTTCCTGTGCTAGTGACTAAATATTCGACAGTTATTGTTACCATATTGAACTTGATGTGTTACCATAGCTTATGCTTTTTCCAGGTTCCTCAGTTGCCAGAATTTCATGGGGATGACCTCAAACGCCTGGCCCATGAGATCATCAAAGGACGGAAGTACCTTGCACAGTCCCGTACATACAGGTAGATTCTGGTTGACTGTACGCAGAGTACTCCTAGATGTGGCAATCTCTGTTTTTATCATTTATTTTTATTAGAAAAGCGATATGCAACTCTAATCATTGCTTCAAACTTGTTTTTTAAGCTAGGTTTGGCTGGGAATGCCTTATGTAGAGATCCTGAGAAATTACTAAATAAATTAAGGAGTGAATAAACCATGAACATACAATGACCATAGAAGCCCAGATGTTTCTGATGTGTTTATGATAGTCGATTTTACGTTTGAGAAGTTGTAGTACTGTGGGCTCCTTGAAATTGGCAGAAATCCATTTGCAGCCAGAGACTACTACTGTTGATGATTCTGGTGAATCTGACGCATGTCATTCTATATCGAAAGACATTAGTTCTGAGATCAACTTAATTGTATGCCTGGAAAAGCAGAATGGTCCAAAGATAACATTGCTTTAAAAAAAATCTGCCACATGGTCCAATTCTCTTTATAACACATATAAATTCATGGCAACAGCCTTGCAAGGACAAGTTTTCACAGATCAATTTCACTGATAGCATTGTTGGCAGATAGGCTCAAAATCCTCTTGCTAATACTTTGGATTGCAAGTATCTCTGGACAGAGAATCTGAACTGGGATAGTTTGGTCCAGGTATTAGTTGAATTGAATCATAGTTTGCATCACCATAGCCTAGAGAATCTCCTAAAATCTGGAAGTTTCACCACTGCTGGAATTGGCTGACTATTCTTTCTTAACTTCTGATCAGCTCTGTAGGCACCAGACTTTGTCAGTGATGACACTGGCCTGGGTCAGTAGCACCTCGAACTTAAAGTGGCACAATATAAATACTTGAATACGATTACGATCACAACAAGTGTCCAAGGGCTGCTACGTCAAAGCAATTAGTGAAGGATGTGGATTGCTTCATATGTGTCAGAGACATCCCTGCTACAAACACAAAGGGCTGAGCCTGATGCCATATCAAGGTGGCAGTTGCATGATCTTCACAAAATTAAGACCATGGAATAACCCTTTGGCCTAATGGTTGCATTAAATGCAGGAAGGATTATTCACGGGAAGGTGAACAATACATTGGAGGACAGAGAGGTATGGCGTCATGCTGCAGTAATGGCTGAATTACACTGGTTCTCTATTAATGACAGAATCAGATTGGTTGGGCTTTGTTGGTCAATTCTAACTCATCTAAGACAAGATGAGAGTTGTCATCGCACGTTTTTACCCAGTCAGAGAATCAGTCGCTTCGTACCGTTGCCTTGGCAACGCTACGAAGGTCCCTTGAAATGTCAGTGCAAGAATATCTTGCACTCACATCCATTGATCCTTCCTTTTGGAATAACCATGCTGTGGATATTCAGGCTGTGGCTGTCCATTTTTTACTCTGCTCAATGTACTATTTCTAATCGTGTTAAGACATGTCCAGTTAGATTCGTTAAACTGTCACGTTGACGTTACTTTTGAGGGGTGCATAAAATACATGCATAGTACATACATTACATATGTATATTGCATAAAGCATACATTCATACATGCACTAACTTACAATTAAGGCTGTCAAATATTTTGCACTCACAACCCGGGTACCCGTCGATGTTAGGAAATGCAGAGCATTGAGCATTTTTATGGAATGTCGGGCACCCGAGAATCGATTTAATTGCCCGGGCAGTCAGCCAATATGACCAACGGAATACTTCTGGCACATGTTTGGATAAAATCGCGCATTTTTACGAAATGTTGTTACCCAAGAACCGATTTCATTGCGAGGGCAGTCAGCCAATATGACCAAAGGAATATTTATGGCATATGTTCAGTTAAAATCGCACATTTGTACGGAATTTCGGGTACCTGAAAACGATTTCTTTACCCGGGTAGTCTGCCTCGGTCGGGTACCCAGGTACCTGTTGACAGCCTTTACTTACAGTATGCCAGGAGAGAATTGTTCAATTAATAGTGCATATACTTCTAGGATCTTTGACTGGGAAACTTCTTCATCTATTTCTCAGTCCACTCTTTAACTTTTTGATCAGTTTGTATAGTCTCTTAATTTACTTATCCTCTGTGAATTTGCAAGAGTGGTAGCAAATGCTATTTGTCTGGCTAAGGAGATTGTTGAGCAATATGACTAACTGACTTTGCATGTTGGCTGAAGAGTGAATTGCTTCAGTGGTTTCATTATCATGTGGCTGAAATGGGATGTGGCATGAAGATTAGGATGAGAAAGATGATGATGATGATCACTTAGCACAAGTTATGATATAGCATTAACTGATGATGAAATTGATATTGAATTCAACAGGACGATGTTTGAGGCTCTCAAAAAAGTGAATGAAGAACCACCAACAGTACACGACTGTATGTCATCATAGATCTTTGTTGTAATATTATTCCTGTTTATATTATCGTAGCTCATTTCAAACAATGCTTGGAATTTGAAGTCCAGGCCTAAACTTTGCAACTTGTAGCTTGTACTGGGAAAACTACTATTCTAGCTTACAACCATCACGTTTAACAGGCTAGCTAATTGGTCTATCACTTTCTTTGTAAATTGCTTTGCTCTATTTGAAGCCTTCTCTTAGGCCATGCTAACCTATTGCATGGGATATGGTACAGCTTTAAAAATCAGTCTACTCAGTGCTGATGTGAAGCAAACGTGGAATGTGCAAAGGTGTTGCAGTACAGAGTTTGTGTACAGAGAAAAACAGATGCAACTCCATCATGGTATACAGTTTGACGATTACACAGATTAAGAAGCAGCAGCGATTTCACTACACATCTACAAATTCCCATAACATGTGGAACTAAATGGAACCTTCCAAGCAGAGGACAGCATTGCTCAACTGTAGCAGTATCAATAGATTTGATTGGTTACCCAAAAATTGGTTGCTGTAGTTGCTTTTGTTCCACCTCTGCAATACTATACTCAATCCATATTCTGAGCTATAGGCAGCCCTTTAATGGAAATTGTGTGGACTTGGAGCTGACTAGTCTTGCCCAGCTGATCTCACAATTACTGACTGATGCTTGCGGCTAGATGTTGGCAGCATAATGATAATGAAAGAATAATTTTATAATGATCTTTCTCAGAGTATACCATTTCCAAATCATTGATGTTGAAATTCTGCTGATGTCTTGAAATTGCCATCATGATATAGCTATTCATAAGCCAGCATAATATATATTGATTAGTTAAAGTTAAAATGTTCTGTTTTATTTGTATGTTTTAGGTTTCTCTGCCACTGGTGCAAGTATAAAACAGCGTCCAGTGTCTGCCAAACCGTAGCAATATTTAAGCTATTTGTTTTGAACTGAATTTTTTTCAAGCTGAGAATATATTTATTTTGCTTTTGAACTAATAATTATTACCAGATAATGTCATTAATTATGAAAATATATGAGTGTCAGCTAGTTCTTGACATTAGGAAAATCAAAACTTCTGTTAACAATTTAAATACAGAAGCAGGTTGTTAAAATCAGGAATGTGTATAGCAATGTATGTACAGTGTGTATGACTGGTAATTTATATGGCTTCTTAACCCTCTTGAATTTGTTGCATCCTTCTAGTTTTCTGTTATTCTTGTAAATAGATTTGTGAATTTAGTTCATATAATACAGTTTAAGTGTGTCACAAAAGTGATGCTGTCTAACTGACCTAAACTAGCATGCTTTAAGACAGTTCAAACATAATTATATTCTGCTTTGAATCAAATGCAACTGCATGTAAATAGAACAAGAGTTCCATCGGTTTTTATGTTGGAATATAAGTCAATAAGTGTCTGCTTGTGAGCTGAAAAGTTTCTGCTTCTGAGTTGTTAAGTGTCTGCTTTTGAGTTGAACCATGTCTGCTTTTGAGCTGAAAGGTGTCTTCTTTTGAGCTGAAAATTGTTTACTTTTGAGCTGAAAAGTGTCTACTTTGACCTGATAAGTGTCTGCTTTTGAGCTGAAATTGCTGTTAATTCCATGACTGATTTTCTTAGCATTATGATCTTTCTATGACCTTATGATGAGTTAAAAATTCAAGCTTTTAAAGTCAGATATATACTAATTTCTGATTTTAATCATTCTAACCTTTGTGCATTTCTGACAATGCCGTACTGCCAGATAATGGTTTCAGTCAAGCAATTGACTCAACTTACTTTTAAATGTAGAAAATACATTTGCTTGGATTTCTTAGTTTTAGATGTAACTTAATCTTGGTAAAAATGGTATGAAAAAAATTAAGTATATGTTTATTAAAAAACTTGACTTTAATTTTATTTAGTATCTTAAGTTAAGTCTTATTACAATAGGTTGTTTTCGTGTGCTTGTCTAGTCTATGCAAGCAATAGTTTGTCCATCTCTTATATTTTTGTCCATTGGATATGCTATTGACCACCCAGCCAACATGGTTACAGTGTTGTGCATTAATGTGTTGTTTGTAACTCATTACTGTAACTAACTAGTAACTAATATTTTATTAGCGTTTCCAGAGGCCTCAGTGAAGCTATTATCAAAATGAACTATCTAAGTTCACCTAATAAATCTTTCGATACGGTTATGAATTTCATTGCGAGTGCCATGTAAGGGGTCATTGCATAATTACGTAACACTTGAGGGTGGGTGGGTGGGGTGCTTCAAAACGTTACGAAACGTTATGGGGTGGGTGGGGGTTAATCAAAGTCAAGCTAAATCAAATCAGAGCAACTGACATGACAAATCGTCTACATTTAACTTCCGAAATTTAAAGAATTTTCGATTCTATATTAAAACAACCGCCATTTTCACTCGCATCACCTGAAGGCGTATTAGTTAAACACCTCGTTACAACCAACATGCAAATGGGATACTAGGTAGGAGCACACAAAATGAACGGAGCTGCCGCGCGAAATGGCGGACCCGCTTCCTATAGAGGTCTGGTGAATGTGGTGATACCTGCGTTAGTTAAGAAAGACTCAATCGGGGCACACCCGCCGAGTTCAAAATTCAGTTCCAAGCAAGCTAGGCCCTAAGGCTAGTAGGTCTGGCATATAAATTTACACTGAAATAGTGTTTAGCCTCGTAGCCTACACACGGTGGTGAAATCGAAGTTAAAACATAGTATTAAATATTATCTACCATTCATGGAGGTTAAATTTGGAGACCTGGGACCATTTAGGCCCAGGTGAAACTACACCGACTTTAAAAAAAATACATAATGCTCAGGAGGGTGGGTGGTGGGTCTATGGAAACGTTACGATGCGTTAATGAGGGGATGAGGGGGTCAAAAACGGCCATTTTCAGCGTTATGTAATTATGCAATTAAGCCACCCACATGAAACCAATACAGTAGTTCCATCCACAGGTATGCACAATATTTAAGCCTGGACGGTAACCCTTTTGTGTCCCACAGAATTATCATATGGTTCCCATGAGAAAAGCATTATTAATCAACTAAGATTAGGACGATGTGTCCAGTTTTGTCCACATTTCCACCTACCCATCCTCTTGTTGCGGACGTCCGGCGCTATACCACATCAAGCAAGTTTGCAATAGCCAAGCCTCTCGTTTATTTCTGGTGCCAGGTCAAAACCCGCAGGGGTCAAGCCAAGGACACATACATGTATGCTGCATGCATTTGGTGCTATGTATGCATAGGTCTACAGTGCATGGTAGTCAGTGATGCTTGAGTGTGGTCGTAGGCCTAAATGGTGGCGCAGGAGTAGAATCTGGATAGAACACTTTATATAGGTTAAATTTGGAGGCGAAATGTGGAGATATAAGATGTGGAAAGTTCTAGGCCTAGATTATATAATGCTTTGAAGATCCGGTACCTACATGTATGGATGAACAATTTAACCACTGACTAATTTTGGGAATGTCTATGTTGAGGAAAAGAAAAAGGCAGCTGTCCAATTTAGTATGAGCTACAGATGTAGAGATTTGTAGGTCGATGCAGTTTTTAAATCGAGTAGGCCTATTGGCCTATAGCGGATTTGCAAAGGTCACGGATAGGTCCTATGCATGAAGCAAGAGTGGGAAAGATGGGTGATAATATGTGGCAGTAGATGTACTCCTAGTGTGGTTCATAAGATTGTTATATGTCTTGATCCATCTTTTGGAAACTTGGTAGAAGCCAATCTCAGTGAAGCCAGAGTTTTGGTCAAAAGTTAGACCTAAGTTGTGGACAGGAGAATTTGCAGTGAATGTGTTGGTGGATGCAGAGTCAATGTTAATGGAAATCCTCTAGTTATCTGGAATGTTCTTGAGTTATGGTCAGAGGCACGTTTAAAGAAAACGTGGCCCTAGGCGCAAACATATTGGGGGCCCTCTGAATTTATACACTGAGTCTAAGGGGACGTCTATAAATGACGTCACGCACCCATTGGATACATCTGTGACGATTTGTGACGAAGGGGAGGGAGTCTGAGATATGTGACGTCACGTCATCGCATCAAATATCAAAATACGCAACTTAATTTATTTAAACATTTTGCTTAATTAAACAGTGAGCCAGCTTCTGGTGACAAAGAGACTCAAAACATGCTCTTACCAACACAGCTAATCGAGCCAATTGATATTCACATTAACAAAGCAATTATGAATTATCACACTACACTAATTGTCATGTGAATTCTTAGCTGCAAAAATAGAGAATATAAATTATTATATTTAAAATATTTCATGCGTAAGACATGCTATTTTGTATGAAAGTTTTCATTTATTCGGGGGTCCCTCACCGTCCCTGAAATGTTATTTTGTGTGAAATTATTGCATTCATTTGGGGGACTCTGAGACGTTATTTTGTACTTATGTTTTCATCACTTGGGGACCCCTGAGTTGTTATTTTGCATGATTTGGGAGCCTTAGGCGCGCGCCTATTGAGCCTAAGTAAACGCGCCATTGTTCATTGTTATGGTGATGATTTGCCGTTAATGCCGCTTATTTCACCAATATGCTGTGCATTGTCCGGAGGTTATGTATCGATAGTCCGAAGGTTCGATATTCCGAAGGTTCAATAGTTCGAAGGTTCGATAATCCGAAATAATTTCTTGTTCGAGTTTTCTTCGGAGTATCGAACCTTAAGACTATTGAACCTTCGGACTATATCCAACCTTCGGATTATCGAGCGGACACCGTCGTGCGTTTCTGTAAAGGATAAATCTTCTGCGACCGAAAATTCGGCCCGAAAACAAGCAAAAATTTTACTTCTACGGCCGAACCCATACAAAATTTAGCGCGTGAAGACCTCTGCACCATTGGCGCATGCGCACTGTTGAAAACACCTCAAATTTGTAATCATGCGTCGTGAGGGTCGTTTAGAGTTAGGTAAGGCATTGTGAGGGTCGTTTAGGGTTAGGGTTATAGTGTCGTTTTTAGACACACACATAAATAACTTTCGGCCGCAGAAGTAAGTTTTTGTGCGTTTAGGCCGATTTTTCGGCCGCAAAAGCTCCACGCTTCTGTAAATGTCTGCGAAATTAGTGCAACGCGATGAATCAAGAATTTTTTATAATTAATTTTGTATATGCTTCGAAACGTAGCGATTCAAACACAAGTTCTAACATCTTCGAACTTAAAAATTAGAAGATCTTACATAAGAGAATCGACTCCAAAAACGAAGCCGAAGCCTAGCTGCAAACTGATGATAAGCGGAAACAGTGAAACCAGATCTGAGTGAAACGGTTGATTTCCGGGGATGAAGCGGTTGTTTATCTGGGAAAGGATTACTTTAACAGCAAAAGGATTATTATCTATAATAAGTCTTTTCTGGAAAGAAGAATAGAATTGTGCGTAGTTTCACGTTAAGTGTTTCTTTTCACTCTATTCACATTGACATAAGCGCTGTGTTTCTTAGTGTCAGTGGGTACCCAGTAAAAGAACATAGACACTGAACAATCCGACGGAAGTGCAGTATCATATCGTTCCGGCCGTCGTATGCTGCTGCGCCGTTGGATGGTTACACCCCTACATTGGCCTTTATTAAAAAGGATTCATGTATATAGTCACTTCTGTTATTTGCTGTTTTATAATTATTAATATTAGTTATCAAATTTATAATGCGCGCAGGGAGTGTAGGACAATTGCCCCCGGATCATTGTTTAGGTAGAGCTGTACCGATTAATCAGCCGGTCGATTAATCGGGCCAAGTATAGAGATATCGGCAAGATAATCGGCGCCGATATTAAAAATTATTTTTCTAATTTTCTAATATTATTTTCAGTCTATAAAAGTTAATTGACGACAGCAACATCATTGGGTCTGTGAAGGACAGCATTCCGTTCTCACAGCTTGTTAACTCGGGCTTCGTCGAGCTTGGCTACTAAAGACCACCCAGTAGGCTTGGGAATGTGTCAACATAGGTATTGTGCAGAGTGAGTCGTAGTAATTACCCTGGGCACACCTGACACAGGTCATCTCTGCTGGCCCAATCCTGCTGCTGGCAGGTATTTTAGGCTAAAAGTAGCATGTGGTAAAAGTGGGGAGGGAATGACATCATTGGCATGTTTGATAGAAGAAGGCGTCCAGTTACATAGATATATCTTTTCTTTCCTCCGTCATGCAAGGTCGACGGCGGTCTGCCTTATCTGTGTTGCCTGCCTAGGATTAGTCCCCGACTACACGTATAGAGCATGTACAGAGCAAGTGTTTTGCTTGTATCACAGCAATAGGCAGTAGCAGTAGGTTTATCTTTTGGAACCGGACATCTTGGGAAACACAATGAAATAATCGGCAAAATAATCGGGTATAGGCAAATAAATAATCAGCAATAACCGGTATTGGCATAATCAGCAAAAAGTGATATCGGTACAGCTCTAATTTTAGGTAGGACATTTGCCCTCCTGGACAGTTGCCTTTCTATATAAAGGTTGAATAATTATGTGCATGATCTATGTATGTATGTATGTATGTATGCATGCATGCATGCATGCATGCATGCATGCAAGTGCGCATGTAAGTACACATGAAAGTATGCACATAGGCATGCACGCAAGTATGCATGTATGCATGTAAGTGTGCATATAAGTATGTGTGCATGTATGCATGCACATACGTATGATGTACCTATGTATGCATGCATGCATACAGACATGCATATATACAATTATACATATGTGCATACATGTATGTATGCATGCATGCATGTATGATTGTTTATGTATATATATGCATATAAATGTATGTATGTATGTATGACATACGTGTATGACATACATGTATGTATGTATATATGTATGCCATTGTATGTATGTATGCATGCATGCATATACGCTTTGGGCGAGCTGATGGTCTAATCGGTGTAACCGCGGGGGGGTGGGGAATTGTCCTAGTTGGGAGGGGCAATTGTTCCGGGGGCAATTGTCTGTTCCCGCGCAAGGTCACACCAAAATCTGTGGTACGGATAGCCGATTGATGATCCACCTAAATCGTTGAAAGGAGAAATAGTGAGTTTGGGCTGCATTTTAAAAGAGGAAAGTGAATTTGAGCTACAAAGAGTACTGTTAATTCCTTCCGTTGGAGAAGAGGCATGGAATGCACGAGAGCCCAAATTGTTCTGCATCATGGCTCAGCTTTATGACCTGTGCTTGGTGATCAGAGGTGTGGTTCATAAGACTGGTATACATCTAGATCCATCTTTTGGAAACTTGGTAACCAACTATAGGCATACTTACTAGCTGACGTTCACCGCTTATTTTCGAGATTATCATCTATATAGAGGTATTCACCCACTCTCACTCTTATTAACGGGAGATGATTATCGCATGTCACTGATGGTTTGCTAACCAACTGTGGCTGCTTACTCGCTGACCTTCATCACTTGTTAAGGCGTGTCACTGACTGTATGCAGTATTTATGTATGTGACAAGATAGAGAAAGATTCAGAACTGGACTCACTTTGGCTCCTGTACGACACAATAATTAGTTGCTTGTTTTCATATATTTTACATAATGGTAGTTAAATATATAACTTGTCATCATTCGTTCGTACTTCCCACTAGGGTGGGGGGCAATTGTCCGTGGGGCAAATGTCCTACCCAAAATCGGGGGGGGCAATTGTCCGGGGGCAAATGTCCGTTTCCCGGACTTCGTATATCTGCTTGACGATAGAGAACGCGAATGCACATGAAAAAGGACCTAACAAGACAATTTGGCCAGTTTGGCAGTTGCAATTTTTTCCAACTTATGTTTATGTGTTTCTGTGGCATACATCATTTTGGTGTGAACTAATTTTTTTTAGATTCTTGTGTAAAAAAATTATTTGATGTAAATGGATAGAACAAAATATTGCTTAGTACCAAGTGAAAGCTTGTTGATTGCAATCAATGCTAAGTCCTGATGATAAGATTATTATCAAGGTTTTGCACCGAGTTACGATCATACCAGAAACCTTTTTCAGCCAACCTAGGCTGAAAGGCAATTGCTGCAGGTTTCTGAAAGGTTTAGGCTTCTTAATTCGTATAGCATACTAGTATAGTTTGAGATTGTCATGTTCATAGTCTGTCACCACTCGAGTCATGAGATAGCATACTTTAGTTAGTTAATTCATTGGTTGACTAATGGCTGTATGAGATACTCTGGCTATTGTTACTGTCACAACAGGATGCTGCATAAGACCATGGATATCATAAGTACCATATCAATGTCTATGTATAGAAGTAGACATTTATTGCACATAATGGCTGTATGCTACAGTTGTTTGATCAGCTTATCTGATGAACCAATGAAGCACAATTAATGATGGACAGTTGACGGAATGAACCTGGAGGCGTTTTCTGTTAACCAACTGTAGTTATGCAAGAATCGGTAGACATGACTGCATACTTGGTCTACTTTTGAAAGGAAAATGTAGCAATGTGGACCAGCTTACTATGCACTGTTTTGCTAACTGATAACACATTTTACATCATTTTGGCTAGCACAGAGCGCACCTCTGAGTAGGTATCTTGAGGAAGCGCTATAAATGTTCGGTTACCTTACATTAAACATATTGCTCCAAGACTAGCAAGTAATACTGCTGTATGTACATGCCATACAGAATGTAGTGCATTACTCGGACTCGAGACAAACAACGGGTCTGAGTTTGAATAAAAATCTGCTGTCTGATTTTCTTTTTTGAAAATGAAAAATGAATTTTTTTTAAATTTATGAAACAGCAATTGCATTTTATTTTATTATCACTTTTGATGTTGTGAACCATTCCCTTGTGGCTGTGCCATTTGACTGGCCTCTGCCCATGACCTTCCCCATCACCTGTGGTCAGTATTGAACCGCTTCAGAACGGGTCAGGGTCGTTGTGCTGCAAACCAGGTTTCTTGGTCTCAGGCAACCGAACCATCATGCTCCTGCGGCGAACTTCAGACAATGTCTCACATCATAAATGACTGCGTCATAACTCGTTTTCCTGGTGGCCTATGCGCATTGTATGTTGCTGATGAGCTTGCTGTTAAATGGCTTAAACTAAATAATACAATCACTTTATCACTTTCATAGTGAAAAACTGAAAATTACCAACAGAAATAAGCTCATGCATTTGTTCAAAGTTTAATGTTTACCTTGTTTTCATCCAATGTAGCAAACAATTTGTTTAAATTGCCTGAGCACTTCGTCGTTCAACGTATTGGTAAATCAGGTGACCGAAGACATAAGAATTGTGCAAACTGCCAAACTATAAATCAAGAGAATGAGAATTTTTTGAATATTTTAAACTCGGTATTCGGCAAGAGATTGACAGTCGGTTCATCCCTGATGTTTAAGTAGTTCTGCAAGACAATGTAAGTGACAGGTGTAAAGCAGTGAGTATTATTCTATGAACAGTATTTATTTATCTTTGTTGCTGATGTACTTGAGAAGCATGAGGTTTTAGAAGTATTGGCATTTAGTGTATGCTGTGTGTAATTGTATTTTGTTGCCTTTGGCATTCCTACTTAAGTAATAATGTTTATGCTTTAATTTATGCAGTTAATTTTAATGTAAAGTTGTTTTGCTGTTGAATTTATCTCATGTGATTGTTCCAAATTTTGAACAGTTCTGTTGTCTAACAATGAAGAAGAGGTTCGCAAAGACAGAGCAAAGCTTTGTTGGGAAGATCTATACACTGTCCCATCATCAAGTTGTTGTGGAAGAAACTATTGCAGAGGGCAGGTATCTTACTTACTAGGTATCTTACATTATAGGTATCTTACATACTAGGTATTTTACATGATAGGTATCTTACTACTTATCATACATAATCAGTATCTTGCATACTAGGTACATACTAATTGGACTTTATAAGGTTTGCCTGATTAAATTGCCTCTGGTTATTTTTGTTCCTCCTAGATTCCTTCTGTCAACTCTGTGTCTGTCTGTCTGTCTGCTTGTGTATCTGTGAATGTAAATTTAAAATTTTTTCCAGCTTAATCGCTAAATCACCAGCCCTATATCAAGTCCAGTACTTAAGAGCCAATTTATTTGGTCAGTTTTGGTGCCAGGTCAGAATCCAGGGCTGAGGTCAAGCGCTGGAGATAGCTTGGTCTGTCTGTATATCTGATGGATTGCTTTTGAGAAAGGACATACACATGGTCTAATTATTTGGCAGTATATAATTATCAGTTGTAGAACAGTAATAAAAAGTAGAGCATTAAAAAATTAATTAAAGAATTTTAAATATTGCCATTGAATTAGTGAGTACATTAGAGTTGTAAGAGGTTGCTTGTCTTTTGTTGCTCGTGAATTTCAGGGGTCATCAGAACGCAACAACTCTTACATAAAATATATCTATAATGTTGACAAAAGCTTAATAAGAGACATTAACATGAACTTCGGCAAGAAAGCGTTGACCCGAAAGCTCGCATGTATAGTCCACGTTCACCTTTATAACATTTCAAACAAGAGATGGAATCATAGTCCCTCCACGACGTCCACGTGCTATCAATTATCTCTTGGCCACCAGTGATATTTTAGTTATAAAAATAATTTCCAATTTTCATTCTAGTTAAATTCTATGGGTCAAATTTCAATTCTAATTCTATTCCTATTCTTAAAAAATAATTCCAATTTCAGTTCTAATTCAAGTTCTTAAATAATTGAAGTTCTTATTCAAATTATGAAATAATGTCAGTTATAATTCAAGTTCTAAAATATTTTCCATTCTAATTTAAGTTCTGAAATAATTTCACTTTTAATTCTAGTTCTGAATATGATTTCCATTTTATTTCAAGCACTGTAATAATAATTCAGTTTAAGTTTCAGCGCTGAAGATATTTCTTCAAATAGGGCCTATTATCAATTCAGATAGCCTATCAAGATAACAGTGCAAAAACACAACAGCTGCTCCAACTTGTTACACAATCTAAGACATTTCTTTTGGGACATTGCTAAATATAGGCATCTTTGTGAATCTGCTGGATATGTGCCATCAAATCGCTAAAATTCTTGGCAGCATGAGATGTCTCACAAACAACACTGACGACTGTCCAGTGCAGTGCAGACCAATTACCCAAATTAAAATCCCAAACTTAACTTTCTTTCTTCCAGTTAAGTCACATAATATACTCATTTTCACAGAAACTAAAAAGCACAACGTCAACTCAACTGTGCAAAAGTAAACGACGGAAAGACCAGATGCTGTACAAAGATATTGTATGCATAGCTGAAGATTACCGAATTAGAAGACATAGGCCTAACGACGAATTGTCTTGTTTATGGCCTTTTGACAACGTACCGCAAAAACATCATAGAACAATAATTTTCGTTCTGAAATAATTTCTATTCCTATTTCCATTCTCTGCAGTGTTTTTCCGTTCTAATTCTATTCTCATTCTCAAAATACTTCCCAATTTTCATTCTTATTCTCGTTAACGGAAATTAATAATTTTACTTCTAATTCCTATTTCCGTTAACGGAAATATCATTGTTGGCCACGCAGACAGCGTTTTTGTGCCAGTAGTCCACAAAATGTGCAAAACAAGGATGGGACAATGTTGGATGACAGCCCGCTAGTCTTTTTCTCTCAATCCTTCCCTCTGTACTTGAGGCCTGGCATCCAACATTGTACAGTTGAATTTTAAGAAAAGTTACTTAAGAATTTTATATATAAGTGTATAGTTGTACAGATAAGTAACTGAAAGACTTGCAGGCACAATGTCACATCTGTGTTTATATATTTCTATTATACAAGATACTATTTTGAGGTAATCTATAGATTTGTATTTAAATTGTAAAATTCTATGCTATAATGATAATAATAATAATTATTATTATATGTTTTCGTTTAGTCAATCCAAACTGATAAACCACTGATATGCTATAGTTGACACGATGACAACATGATATAGTTGTACAGATGATAACAAGTTTAATTTTTATCTATAAGGCAACCTGCAAGGTACCCATCTGCACTACTGCTAATTTTACCAACACCACCTAGCGAATGGAAGGATTAGTCAACCTTATGGAGCTAGCGGGTGTTGAATACGAGTCCTTTTGATCTTCGTGTTTGCCAGTGTGTTACAATTCAACCATCTCTCTGCTGCTCTATTTGTGGTAGATGAGCACTACTTGTATTTAGCACTGACCGCTGACACATTTATTAGCCAGGCGTGGCAAACATAGACCTAAGCGTAAAATTGAGATATTTTGCATTTCAGGTTTTTCTGCATTCTTTTGGTTGAAGAATAAAAAAATAACTTCCTTTTGTGTGTTTACATAAATGCCACACTGTAGGATTCTGAGTTTGAAACAATGTGATGGACAGAGAGTAGGCTCTACGGGGGCAAGTTTTGCAGAAAATACATGTTTCGTTGCATCTTCTAGGCTTGGTATAAACCACACCCTTCTTGCAAGGTCCCTCTTTGGCTGAAATTGATAGGGTAACATCCGATTCGTAAGAAGAGTGCAAATATCTCCTCATGAGCAGTAAACAGTTAAAGGAAAGACTAGGCTACAGCCTATAGCAAACTCTTGTTAGCATGCTACTCAATCTAGCAACCACCATTTCTACAGGCACTGTACAAAATAAATTCCACAGATCCTTCCAACTATATCCTAATATCCGGTCAAATACCCATTCTTTTTCACATATTATTATGTTTTATTTATTTTGTTTACCACAAGACGCGATGTAACAGATAATTCTTACATTGTGCCGCAAGGCAAAAAAACTAAGATGGCCGACGTCAACAAAGACACATCATTGATTCTGTTTGTAGTCACTCTGGCAGTCCCAAAAATAGTCTAGAATAATCTTACATGCATTCAGTACGTGGCAGCACATGTCCAATAGCATTTATACACAATAGGAAATATTACTGCAATGCTGAATAACCTCTGAACGATAGTTACTTATGGGACGTGTATACACGTCCCTAGCGGTCAACGTGTTAATTTGTGCTATGTACTATGCGCATATGTCTAGTCAAGAAAAGTCTAAACGAAAAATATCTTCACACACTAGTACAGGTCTTGGTCATGTATCTAACATTGATTATTGCAACTCAGTCCTCTATGGCCTCCTTGCATCTACCCTCCCACCTTTACCACTGTTCTCCATCAAGCTGCAAAGCTTATCAACAATTTGACTCCTCGTGATCACGTCGCCCCTCCCTTCGTGAACTACACTGGCTTCCCATTCAAGCCCACATAAACTTCAAAGCTTCAAAATCTGTCTTCTAAAGTCCACAGTGATATGAATAAATTTTCAACCTGGGTTGATGTACATTCACACAGCCTTTATGCTCCACAGCATAGAAGTTTGTGGGTAACTTTCAAAGTTATTTGGTTAGATTAGACTATAAGAGTGATTTCATCGTGTAAGTGTATAAATTATTTTTCATGATCTGGTATATGAAATAAATTAATGCCATTTGCAAATGCACAATGGGATGACAGCTATATATAGATAGTGGTAAAACATCGAAGTAATATTATTATTAATTATAATGATCGTCATATTTATAAGTTAATAGAACTAAGTAGCTCTTATATTGTAGGTCTGGTGTTTGTTTTAAATTATGAAAGGTTTATTTTGTCTCTGACCTTTGTGACAAGATCTGTACGTTGATCGTGGAGTTTCTCTAACTAATTTGTCAGATTGTCACAAGAGCTGTCATTGAAGCAAGTGACTTAGAGTTTTTGTTTGCAGACATTGAAGAGAACAGTTTTTGGTCAAGTGTCTCTTCATAGGACTTTGGAGCAACGTTGAGATGTTATCATTGCATTGTTTCATACCTGATTGTTTGACATTGTGATCTCCATTTTTCAAACCTAAATTCAACATAATAAAACTTAAATATACTTGCATAATAAGCTCATTCATGCACATGATAAAGCTACCTGTGTGGTTTAGAACTTGTTGTCATTCGATCATGCTGGGCTTGTAATCCAATACTGGGATTTTATCAGTTTGAAATTAAATGAATTTTTTTATTATTATTTCCAATGTCATAAATAAGACAGATTTTACATGGCATTCACTTAATCACTGAAACACAAAGATGAATCTAATATTACACCCAATGGTAGCCATATCAAAATACGTGATAACTAAGGTTATAGTTAACATGATAGTGGTGTAAAAGTTACAAAACAATTTAAAATGGTCATTAACCACATGGAATGGGTTACCCCAAAACATTAATTATTTGTGATGAAGCGTCCTAGGATGAAATGTCCGATTATGTCCACTTGATGAAACACCCTACAGAGGTGCATTTACAGAAAATGGGACCTTAGGCGCAAACATTTGTGGGGCCCTTCTGAATTTGTACACTGAATCTGAGGGGCCATCTATAAATGCCATCATGCACCTATTGGAGGGGTCATAAATCTGTGACGATTTGTGACGAAGGGGAGGGAAGTCTGAGATATGTGACATTACATCATCACATCAAATATCGAAATACGCAACTTTATTTGAAAATTTCACTAAATTAAACAGTGGGCCAAC
Organism: Bimastos eiseni; assembly: GCA_959347315.1. Classification (NCBI taxonomy): domain Eukaryota; kingdom Metazoa; phylum Annelida; class Clitellata; order Crassiclitellata; family Lumbricidae; genus Bimastos; species Bimastos eiseni. The sequence goes on along the minus strand of OY365812.1, from coordinate 28,136,347 downwards.
TTCTGGATGCGAAGAGGCTCATAACATGCAACCTTCGCTCTTACCAACACAGCTAACTGAGCTGATATTGATATTGTCATTAATAAAGCAATTATGAATTACCACAATACACTGGTCATGTGAATGCTTATCTGCAAAAATAGAGAATATATTATATTCACAGTATTTAAAACGCGAGACATGTTATTTTGTAGGATAAGCTTTCATTCATTTGGGGCCCATGAGATTTTATTTTGTATTTAATGTTTTCATTCACTTAAGGGCTCCCTGATATGTTATTTTGCGGTACATTTTGGCGCAGCACTTTGGTGCAGGACTTTTGACGCAGTGCCTTTTGGCACAGGACGTTTTGGCGCAGATGTCTGATACAATAATATTGTCTGGTCTTGTCTTGTCTTAACCATCCTCGATCCGAGGGTTGGTCGCTTCATGGACAAGTCTACTCCATCTCTTTCTGTCTCTCGTCTTCTTTAGTAAGTTGTCAAGTGGGTTACCGGTCCATTTTTCCACATTGTCTATCCATCGTGTCTTTAGTTTTCCTTGTTTTCTTGCTCCCGGTGTAGTGCCTTGCATGATTTCTTTTTCTAGAGTTTCCCTCTTTTCTCATCACATGTCCAAAGTATGTCAATTTCCTCCTTTTTATCAGATTAAGTAGCTCTCGTTCCATGTCTGCTTTCTCCAATACCCACTCGTTTTTTGTCTTTTTTTCGAGTCCATGATACCCTTAGAATTAGTCTTATGCATTTCATCTCAAAATAATATTGCGTGTTATAAATTATATAAATATATTATATGGCAATCTACCACTTTAGTGTCGTAAATTATTCCCCATGGCAAATTAGGTTAAGCCTTGTAAGCGTCGATAGTAGAAGAGGAATCGGTGAAAGAATCATGTAAAATCTCATAACTAGAATCCGGATAAATGAAAAGGATACTGTTAAACTGGGAGCTGGATTGACGAAATGAACCATGCTTAAATGGAAGCTGGATTGATGAATATAATCATGCTTAAATGGAAGCTGGATTGATGAAAAGAATTATGCCTAAATGGATGCTGAATTGATGAAAAAATTATGCTTAAATGGAAACTGGATTGATGAAAGGAATTATGCATAAATGGAAGCTGAATTGATTGAAAATGATGCCGCTTAATTGGAAATGGGATTGATGAAAAGATTGTGACTGAAAGGGTTCCCTGAGGAGCAGAATATTCATATCCATCCCGCTTTTATTTAAGCATGATTCTGTTCGTCATTCCAGTTTAGCAAAATTATTTTCATCATGCTTCATAATACATTATATATTGTATCAGATATCTGCGCCAAAACGTCCTGCGCCAAAACAGTGCTGCGCCAAAACAGCGCTGCGCCAAAACGTCCTGCGCCAAAATGGCTGCGCCAAAATGTCCTGCTCCTGTTATTTTTTAATGAATTGTTTTAATTCATTTGGGGCCCTCTGAATTTTATTTTGTGTTTAGTGTTTTCATTCACGTGGGACCCTTTTTAGATGTTATTTTGTACGAGGTTTTTCATTCATTAAGGGACCCCTGGGATGTTGTTTTTGTTTTTAATGTTTTCATCATTTGGGGCCCCTGAGATTTGGGGGCCCTAGGCGCGAGCCTAGTGCGCCTATAGGTAAACGTGCCACTGACACCCTATGATGAACCGTTAGGGGATGAAACATCTTATGATGAACCGTCCGGGGATGAAACGTCCTAGACTCATTTATGCTTGTATCCTGAGGATTGGGAGGCGGGAGCGAGTCTTGGGCTCGACTGCTGATAGTTGGTATCCCTAGGATTGGCCGTGTATTTATCAATATGCATGACATCCTTCACTGGCTACCTCTCCCACAGCATATTATATCCAGGGTTTCTGTCATAGTTTGGTGCTACCTCAATGGTGCTGCCCCTTGTTTACCTTCAGGAGCTGTGTCGACCTGTCTCTGCCAATGTCGGTCGAAGGTCTCTCCTATCCGCTGCTTGAAGAAACGTGACTGTCCTCTTCACCCGCACTTCTATAATGCAGAACAGGGCCTTTGCAGTGGTTGGTCCAACCACTTGGAAGGGGTTGCTCCAAGAGCTTTGCCTTCTGCCCAAAACCTCATCTGCATTCTACTCATTACTGAAAACAGCTTGTTAGATGTGGTCGGACTGGAAACACCTCTGAGTAGATATCTTGACGGTTCGCTATATTAAGTTTGATTGATTGATTGATATGCCTGTCTGTATGTGATGTTTTTAGGGGGATTTGCACTGGTGTTTCTTGTGCGTTCTGTATCAAATGACAAACGCTATGCTCTTAAGCGTATGTTTGTTAACAATGAACATGACCTTTCTGTTTGCAAGCAAGAGCTTGAAGTAGCAGTGAGTGACAGGCTTTACAATATTCTTTCTTAATTAAAATTTCTTATTGTGATTTACAATTATGCTGCTTTTCATAAAATTAGGCAGTATTTAAATTAAATTTTTTGCATTTAGTGTTGCTTCAAAAGAGGAAACATTCAGCTGTGCTGGAGGTTTTGCTAAAAAACAAATCCATAACAGAAATTGAAATTAGAAGAATGGTTCTGAGCTGATCTTGGGAATGTCACAGCAGATAATGTACACCACTGTTATGGATTTAAGATGTCCATCTTGTCAAGGAATGAGATCTACGGACCTAGATTTGTGTGTGTTGTTTTTGTTTTGAAGGATTTGCAATTTGAATGAGATTATTTTAGCTGTAGCACTGTTATGCTTGTATTTCTAGCGAACCCTTTCTCATCATAAAAATATCGTGACTTATGTCGACTCAAGTATATCAATGACAAGTCATGATGTGTTCGAAATTCTTCTCTTGATGACATACTGCAGAGGTAAAGCATGCATCTTCTGTTTTAATCTCATGGTTTAAATTGTGGATCAATATTCTGTATGACATCATCAACAGATCATGCACCAGAAACTGTTTGCTTACATTGCTTGTTAAATGTAAACGTTTTTGTATAGCGACCATATAATATGACCTCTAGCCTGTTCATTTTCTGATGAGGGTCTGTTCGGGTGAGATCCTTCACCACCAATCGGCCATTTAAGGTCCCTGTGCAAGGACCATAGGCCTACTAACCTGAAATTTAAATCTCTGAAATAAGCCAGCTTTGGGACGCGATACCATCCTATATAAATGACTTACATAGATATCTTGAATATTCTTTAACAAATAGTGGTGGTTTAGTTGCCAGTTTAGTTAAGATGAGGTTTTAGCTTGGCAGAATTTTAATATTTGGTTGGTTGCCTTCATGAGAGAATGTCTGATTGCTAAGGTAGAACAGAGAAAATAATATGGCCTACTAAGATATGAGAGCAGAATAATCATCTGCAATGTTTCCATGAATTTATAGTCATGCTTTTTGAAAAAATAAATTTTTAATGGCGTTTTAGATGACTTTGTGGCAGTGTTGGGCGCAAGACCAAAACTTCAAGACCGAGACCGAGAGGTCCAAGACCGGGTGGTCCGAGACCGAGGGTCCAAGACCAAGATTGATACTCTTTTTTTATAAACAATTCAATTTATTATGACGCTAAAACAGAATAACACGCTTAAAAATTAATTTTATTGCTGAAGAATACTAATCTTAATATTGGTCCAGAAAACAGTTTTACCGACCATTCGGAACTTTTGTGAGTTCAACCCTTGGCTTCGGCCTGAGAATATCACACTATAAATTACTTGTAGTGTAGATATATTGGCCTATGATAGGTAAATACTTTAAGACATCTGAACAAGTAGATTAACGTTCCGTTTGAATGATGTAGGCCTACTTGTACTGAAAATTGTAGGTTAACAGTGACTATATGTGGCCGACCACATAATTATTGGATTGTTCCAAAACCTTGAAATTTGTGAAAGCAAATTTTTAAATGGCTGATTTTGTTGCAAATGCATTTTTTGCCTATAGTGGCATGTATATATAGATGGTCCGTATGTCATAAATCGATAACAAGCGCATAGGATGTAAACATCCGGTGTCTCTAATAATCAAACATAACCGACAGATATCAAAGAAATTGCTCAGATACGGCAAATGACCAAGAACGCTAACCTAAGACGGAGACCAATCTCAAGACCGTTCCTTTAAGACCAAGACCGACGCAGTGGAGACCAAGACCGATGCATTCAAGACCAAGACCGCTGTTTTTGGCAATCTGCTTGCATTACGTGCAACCATCTCACTCAGTAGTTTGACTTAGAGTGCAGAGTGATATGCAAAACAATTGCAAGGCAAACCAGGTGCCTCGTTTCAGAAAAGTAGGGCTGGACATGGACCTCGGCAAAGGATTTGGTATTTAACGAAATTCACTTCTTCTTTCAGGACAAAGTGTGGGAGAGCCTGATCATTAATCACTATTTGGACAGCTGCTGCTGGACTGTGTCATAATGATCAGTCATTTCATATCACAGTTAAATTGATTTGAGTGATATGTCCAAATCATATCCCAGTCTGCTTTTTTCTATTATTATGTGAATCTTATTGTGTTTGGATTGGCCCATCATTGTCGTTAATTTGTTGAATGTGATGTCTGTTTTTGTTGTAGATGGAGTCATCAATCTCATGAAAGAGCGTGTAAGCTGTGGATTCACAGAAGCTGAAGTTTTAAGAATCTTCTGTGATGTTTGTGCAGCTGTTTCAGCTCTTCATCACCATCAAACACCAATCATACACCGAGATCTTAAGGTTCATTTTGGCATCATTTATAAGTTTACCTAATGAAGTCTTTGTAACTACTGATGGGCATCCTTCATGACTGTTACATGCAGCATCTTCTTGATGTGAATTATGTCATAATGTCTTAAAATTCAGTTTTGGTGACAACCTTATTGTAATACAACTTTAGTATAACATGGTACTTAACATGGCTTCCATAAGTTATTGTTAATAAGTTGGTTCAAATATTATATGGTATTTATGAACATTGAAAGCTATTCTTTGTTTATGATGCTTAAGACTGCATTGTTTAGCACTGTAATGATCAGCCAGATTGGTTTCCCATACATTTTAGTATGTGCTGGTCATTAAAGTGTTAAGGTACCAATACTCAAAAGGCACCAAATGTTCTAAGTGTCTAGATTGTTATTTTAATGAATAAAGAAATGCTTGACAGTAAAATGTCCTTGTAACCGAGGACATTTGTTATTTTCCAATATTTGATTCACAGAACTCACACTCAATTCACAAATGAACTTCAGTTGAGCCTATTACCTTCAAAGTATTCACAACTAGTTTCTTCTGGGAGTAAATACTCCAGGAAGAAACTTCATCCAAACCCTACTGAATAAAACATGAATCAGCTGAATGGAGAGTTGAGATTGTGTTTTTGTTGGTCTGTGATGATCATTTACATAGCATAGTTCGTGGGCTTAGTTTGGCGGGCAAGGGGATCATTCCCGCTCAGATGAGCCTTGCTTTCTTCTGTCTATCTTTAACTCATGCACACCACTGAGACTTGAGAACATGACCACAAGTGACAACTTGCATTGGGAAATGCTTTCTACCGACATATTTCACGGCCAAGATCGAGTCGTTAGAAGTAAGGAGTCCGTCTCCTTGTCTGAATAAGGCATCGTTGATATCTGTGAAATTATTGTTGCACAGTGCTCTCTCCCCCTACAAGATCTCTTAATGACAGGTGCCAAGTGTGGGTAACCTGCCAAGATTGTCACCGACCTTCCCCTGCTATTGCTTAGAACCTCCCACCAAGAATTGGTGAAGGAAAGTGGAAATTGCAGGTCCTCCCTCCCTTGGTCATCTGAGAAACTTGGCTGACCAACATAACAATATTTCAAAATGTGACCTCTACAGGATGTCCTAAGAAAGAAACTGTTTCAGCCGACAGGTGGAACTGCTACCAAGAAATGGTGTCTCAGCCGGAAGTTAGGTTCTTGCAGCGAATGTTATACATTGTTTCTGCTCATGTCATTGGCCATATTCATTGATTGATCGACTGCTGCGTCATCTTGACGATTATTTACAACTGAATGCAGAATTTACTCAGTAACTTCGAACATGTTGCAGTTTTCTATTGCTTGGTTTGCATACCGGATTTTTTGGCAGGGATTTGGTACGTTTAAGTTGCGTTTTTTTCGCAAGGTCGCTGTGTGACTGCGTTTGGACCATCTCTTTGGATGTGCATTATCAGCCATGCGGACATGTATGCCTCCTGTAGCCGAGTGTTTATGTCTCGGTGGAAGACGAACGACGTGGCCACTGCAGTGTTTATGTCATGGGTAGCTATTCAATCTACCGACCAAGACACGACGAATGCCTTTTTTACGTCCTCATTGTACCTCGACGAATATGCATCATCTTCCACCAGCGAGGGACTACTCATCGATAGCGTCCTGTGTCTGCGATCGGCGTCGACAGTTGTCACTCTACTCATCTACACTCCGAACATCCATGCCGGCAGCTGTTGAAGGGAATCAGTTGGTTGGTTCCACGCTTGTGCGTGGGCCCACCAATGGTGACTCTTTTCAACTTACTGTGTATAGTTTTGCTAACAGACGTATATAACTTGTTTACTATGACGTTTAATACCATTTAGGAGAGTAGATACCTTGAAAATGTTCCATGACATTACATTGTTGTTTGGGCAACTGCTATCATGATTGAACAACGAACAACGACGCTTCTTTGATGTTTAAAGAAATATATTAATATCACATATACGACTATCTATCTACACGTAGCTTAGAAATTAACTGGACAGAGTTCGACTTGGTTCTCCAAGATTGTTACGTTCTACGCCCTGTTGTTGATGGCGTCCGACGTCTTTCCAAGTCCAGGCAATCTACGCTGTAGCCCTCCTCGCTACAGCAGATAAACATCGTCCTCCGCCATCGGTCCTGTGATGCGGACTACAATCCTGCTGTCCCATTGGTCCACCTAGACCCTCACTTGCCCACCCCTCGACGCTGATTCGTGGGATGTCCCCACTACTACTAAAGCCGAGTCACTTCTCTTATACCGTTAATGGCGTTTTAGAGGTCCGTTGAGATTAAAGAGTTATTTAGCGTCAAAGGAGATCATAGGCCTCGGGGATTAAATTCCTGCTCCGCCGTCGACCTATTAATATCCCAGGCATCTCTTCCCTCCCTGCCCTCGGTTCATCGGGGGGGGGGTCGGAACCAGTTGAGACCGGTTGCTTCGGTCTCATATTTCCGCGCGTTGCCCTGGCGGCTGGAGGACTCTCATTGATGAATCGTCGCTAAAGTGACCGCTATCCCTGGATGAACAGCTAAGGGATTAGATTCGGCCTCTGGCGTCGAATTTCGTCTTCATGGCGATTCGCATGGATGCCTCGTCGACGTGGTGAATTGACGCCGGTCGCTCCTTAGGTGATCTCGATAGTCTCTGAAGGCGATAGGGTAGATGCCCCCCCGCCATCCTACATCCAATTCGTTGTTAGCTGTCCTCCATGCAGTCTCTGAGTTCCGATGCATTTCTTTAGCACCGTTGTAAAAACTCCAGTCGTGACAGCTAGCCTGAGAAGCAGTCATGGGTATGAAGTGCTAGTGACGTTTAGGATCATATGAACATTTGAGTAATGAATTATATTGCATTGGTCAGGTAATGTTTGTTCAACCCAGGAGTCATGGTACTAAATAATTATGCATTTTATTATGAATAAAATATGATACTTGGATTGATTGATATGGTTACATAAATCATTTGAATAATTCTTGCTTTAAGTGTTGAGGTTTTTCTTTTTTCGTAGGTGGAAAACGTTTTGATAGATGGCTTTGGAAACCATGTTTTGTGTGACTTTGGTAGTGCCACCAAAATATCGGTCATCCCCAAAAAAGTTGGTGTCCAGCAAGTTGAGGATGATCTCCAGAAGTAAGCTTCCTGTGCTTTTCAACAATGTCTAAATGAATTGGTCAGGGTTAGGATGATTTAAAATTTAATGCTACAATCTATTTAACTTTTAAGGTTTCTTCTGGACTGGATATCGGTAATCAATTGTTCATCATTCTTATTGCAGTCCTGTGTACATGCAGCCAGTTAACGTTCCAATTCACACGAAGTGTGGTTGTATCATGTTAATACGTGTGACATACTGCAACATGATAAGGAAGTTACATGGTAGAAATGTTATTAATTTAATGCACATACTGCGTTGGCTTGTACATTTGACTTGTGACCTTGGTGAGGAGAAGGCAATATCATCTGCTTAAGTCTCAGATGCGTTTTGCATGTTTGCGATTATGATTATTATGCGTCGTTGCCATACAAGCATATCTGGAAATGCTGTATGTACCCTTTTGACATCATTGGTCTACCGAAGAAATTGCTCTTGAAGCCGGGGGTTGCACCAGTAGAGTCAAAAGCACAGACTAATATTTTTCTTGATTTTACTTCATTTTACATAATTTGCAAATAGTTTGGAGTTTGGACAGGCCACTTAGAATCAGCATGTTGGGCAGCACTGCCGTACAGTGCTGCCTGGTACTGCTGTACCAGGCAGTACTGCCGTACAGGGCAGTACTGCTGTACCTGGCAGCACCGCAGTACTGCCGTACCTGGCAGTTCTGCTGTACCTGGCAGCTATAGCATAGCTGATGATTATGATACTTGTGCTCTTGCTCAACATAGCCAACCAAGCTAGCGCTGACAAGAGATTAACTGAAATCTCGGCCATGGCATCAATAGTCCATGTATGGATGTACAAGGCAGGCCACTAGGACACTAAACACTTTAAATGTCTGGATGTTACTGTGGTGAGAGTATAAATTGTCTGGTATTAAGTCACAATCATTTTTGCCCATATCCAGACTTTCAAAGTAATTGTAAGAAATCATCGAGTTATGAACTACAGTGAAGCTAACAGCCCACTTGCTGTTGTCACACGATTGTATTTCACTCTCCAGTCTTCGTAAATATTTTAATTGTATTGTAAAATAATGTGTCCCCCGTTTGGTGAGAATTCACCAATGTAGGGGACTGCAATCGCCTTAATGGTCTCCTCAGAAATTTGCCAGTTCTGGATTCCTTCCTGTTGACTCCTTCTTTTGAAGAACACTGCTCTTTTTCACCCAGTCCTTTTTAAACTATGGCTTTTCCTTCATGACCTTCTCCCGCCATCCCTGTAAAGTCACCCCATGCAGCATGCAATCCAGACCACATGATGTTACCATACCTACAGTTGATGTCTTTGCCAAGAAAACTTTATTGTGCAGATGTTAAATGACTTTGTCTAAAATTGATGCTATGAATTTTCACCTCTTGTAAGCTACTCGATCAATCAATAAAACTTGATATAGTGTGTCTCCAATAAATCTATTCACAGGCACTCCAAGTCCAACCTCGGCCAAAGAAGACAGATTTCAGAGCAGAATAGAAATTGGGTGCAGTGTTCCTATTGTGTGTGTGTGTGTGCTGGTGGTCTAATACTCAATAATCTTATATACTTACTTATTTTGCATTGCAGTAGGGTTCTGAGAGTTTTTCTTTTTCTACTGTCGATGACTGGACATTGTATGACATTGTTTTTCATTTATAGTCTTGAATCAGATCTTAAATGATTTTTAAATTTTTTTATGACATAGATATACGACACTTTCATACCGGTCACCCGAAATGGTTGACCTTTATGGTAGCAAAACCATATCAACCAAGTCTGACATATGGGTGAGTCCTGACTCGTCAGAAACACTCACAAAATGACAATGACATACATGTCCACAATAGCCTTTAAACTTTGCCACACATTGTATAACAGTTGTACCCCAAAGGAGTGCCAATTCCTTTTGACTCAAAAGATTTGCGGCTATGGTACACCACTAACGCCAGACAAATGCTATAAAAAACAATTTGATATCCATATGAAATTCCATTTTATGGCAATAGCCGCATTAAACTGATTCGATAATTTGTGTCCATGTACATATAAGTAACTGCATATTGCATGTTGTAGCCTTTTAGCTTAATTTGATAATGCGAAATTAAGCCTACAAGCTACAGTGAGTGTCATTGGACTTTTAAGGATGTCAGAAATTCCATCTAATATGAAATTTCACTTAGGAATAATGTCACAACAGTTTTATAGAATATTTCTTTCATGTGAATGCCTTTCTGCAAATATATTTGTGCCTACCTAAACAATTTTATTTTAAGCTTTTAACATTCGTGGGCATATTTGCTGTTTGCGCTTGTTGTGGTAGTAATGGTGCACTGGGTGAGTTATGTTGGAAACAGAACTGTAATGAAATCACTTAAACTGGTTGCCACTGTAGCATATTTGAACATTCTGGTACACTTCTTACTCTCAAGTTTAGTTTTCATATAGTAAGTTACATTATATTTTTATGTGCATTATAATTATGTGCATTATGGTAAAATATAATTTTGACATCTGTAATAATTCAACCATTGTAGTATTAACCTATAGATGTCTCTCACTTGCAAGAATGTAATCTAAACTATAAAGCAACTATAAATTTTTGGAGCACTGAAACACTAGTGATATACTATATTGGCACCAGACAGCAGCTGGCGAAGATTGATCTCTGTGCCATCTCTGCCCAGTTTGCCCTCTTCACTTTCTCCACCGCTGTTCGGGATTTAGGGGTCACTCTTGACCAAGAAATCACCTTTTCTCAACATGTCAATAATGTCTCTTGCAGTTGCTTTTACCAGCTTTGCCAATTGCGAGTAATATCTCGCTCTCTTACTCTCAGCGCCGCAGCTACTCTGGTTCATGCCTTTGTTACCAGTCTCCTTGACTATTGCTCCTCAATATATGCTGGCCTCCCCCAAGTTCGGATTGGGCGTTTGGAGCGGGTTTTGTGTGCGGCCGCGCAACTGATTGGTGGGATTCCCAGAACAGGTCAGGTATTTGAGTACATAAGGGATATCCTGCACTGGTTGCTTCTACCCCAGCGCATCTTATTTAGAGTATCTGCCTTAGTTTGGCACTGCTTTAGCGGTACTGCACCTCCGTATTTGCAGGAGCTATGTCACCCTATCACTGCCAGTAGTGGTCGACGACCACTTCACTCTGCAGTTCATGGCGACCTGATCGTCCCTTTTGCACGCACTTCCATAATGCAGAATCGGGTTTTCTTGGTCGTGGGATCTACCATCTGGAATGGACTTCCCATGGAGCTCCATCTCCTACCTAAGAACTCATCATCTTCATTTTACGCCTCTCTTAAAACTGTCCTTTTCAGCCAAGGGTTAGGCCAGGAGCACCTCTGAGTAGATATCTTGAAGGGGCGCTATATCAATTATTTATGACTGATTGGTTGAATGGTTAATCATAATTTGTAGATGCTAAATTATATTTTACCAACATGATTTTCATACATTTCTTTTTACGAGTGCAAACATCAGTCGTATCTTTTTATCTGTAGCAAGGCTTGTGTTTTGTTGTGACCAGCTCTTTGCTGCTGACATTTAGCCAGACTTCATATTGACTGATATAGCCATTCTAAGTTGCAATATTCCTATTGAATTTCTTGATGGAATGTACATATGGAGTTTAAAGATAAAGTATGTGAAAGTAGTTTCAGAATTGATTTATGGATGGATTAATTGTCTAGTAACTAGTCTTGTTTCTGTTTTCTTAGGCGCTGGGCTGTCTCTTATATCGTCTCTGCTTCTTTAGTCTTCCATTTGGTGAAAGTGTTTTGGCAATTCAGAATGGCGTCTTTACAATTCCAGACAACTCACAATATTCTCGCCAACTTCACTCCCTTATTAGTTAGTATCAAAAAGTATTTTCTTATATCGGCGAGTGTGCCCTGATTGTGTCTTTGTTAACTAGCGCAGATATCTCCAGACGTATTTTAGGAAGCGGGTCCGCCATTTCGCGGCACTGCTCCGTTCGTTTTCTGGTGCTCCTGACTAGTACCGTATTTGCATGTTAGTCGACACGAGGTGTTTTACTAATATGCCTTTAGATGATACGATTGAAAAATGGCAACTGTATCGAATATAAAATTGTTCAAATTTTGGAAGTTAAAATGTAGACGATTTGTCGTGTCATTTGTTCTGACTTGATTTAGCTTGACTTTAATTTGCTTTGACTTGAAGCCATTGGCAATCGTAATATTGATGCATAACAAACTGTTCCCGGACAATTCGGCGTCGTACAATTCGGCGCCGGACAGTTTGGCGCCTGGACAATTCGACAACGGACAATTCAGCGTGCGGACAATTTGGCGCGCGGACAATTCGGCGCTGGTTGAGTTTGTCGGTGTACTTAGACCAGATATCGGTATGTAGTAACTGGCATTTTAAAATATTCGGAATGGGAGCGAAATAGTATTCTCCATATTATCCAGCACATGTCTGGTTATTATAGAGACTGGTGAAGACAACAACCCTAAAATACTGACTTTGAGTAATTGTGATTAAAGAGTACAGTAACATTAAAGCATGGATTTATCAACTTCTACTGCCGTTAGTAAATACTACATTGTAAGTAAGTCAGAAACTAAAATCGATGTAATTTGTAATATTCTTTATTTTTCTCAACAGTGGAGGACTATTCTAGTTAGAAGGTGACACGGTCCCTATGTGTTGACTATGACTATAATATCCAAACATGTACTGGATAATATGGAGAATATTATTTCGCTCCCATTTTTAATATTTTAAAAATGCCAGTTGCTGCATACCGATATCTGGTCTAAATACACTTACAAACTTGTCCGGTGCCGAGTTGTTCACGTGCCAAATTGTCTGCGCGCCAAATTGTCTGACCCCGAATTGTCCGGCGCCGAATTGTCCGGTCACCATAACAAACGAACTTGATTTGCATGTTGAATTTCGCCCTGCTTTCGTATGATGTTTAAAATTCCCCACCTTTATGAAAATATTCACTTGGGCTGAGAAATTGGGAGAAGAACGTTTTGTAGAAATTTCATATCGCCAGACCATTCCGTTCATGGGTCTTCACAACTCAAAAAACTTAATCTTTGGTTTATAGTTTAGATTGAGTATTTTTAATTAATTACTAATTAGTTTAAAATAAGAGGCGTTACGTGACGTTCAGCTAACCGACCAACCCAGTAACGCTTTGTAACACCACACCCACCCTCGATCGTTACGTAATCATGCTATGACCCCCAAGCACTTCGACCAAATAGGCCAGTGCAGAGAGCACTTCTGAATAGTTATTCTGTTAGATATAAATACAGTACAATACATTCCACTGCATTCCAATGACAGGATCCTTTTTTACCACCCAGCTTGCAATGAAAATAGGCCTGAGTAGACACAGGTGGCATAAGGTCTGTTGGTCACTAATAACTAAATTTTATCAGTCATGACTTCATCGTGGCTGCCAACATAATGATCTTATACGAGGGTGTTAAAAGAAAAACTGTTACTGTATATAATCGAAAATTAGTCGAGAATTTTAGTTTTATTTCAGGATTGCGTAAAAGGTCTTCAACTTATATTCGAGAGACAAAATAGACACGAGATTTTTTATCTGAATATTCTATATTACGAAAATGAATTTAAAGATTAAACCCTCAGTTGTCTTTGTTTTAACATTGTTTGTCAAGAAAAATCACATTTCAGCAAAATCGCCAACTACATATAGATCAACAAATCACCAACATTATAGATCAAAGCTAAATATTAATTTCTTATAATATATTTTGTATACTCTTCTAATTTATTTCATGCATCGAACACTTGTTCCGTGATTATCACTTGCTGAGACCTCTGCTGAAAGAAATCAAATATCAAGCCACAGCCTCTAGATTGATCTCTGCGACTCAATTCTTTTCCTATACCATTGTAAATGCATAAGGTTATAGTTATTTTTGACCTCTAATAAAATTTGCTTCCAATACGCCGATTGGGTCTCTTGATTGATCCCGGTGATTTAATTCTTTTTCTGCCATTATAAATGCTCTTGGTTATATTTATTTATCGACCTGTAGTAGAATTTGCTTGCAATCTGCTATTGGTCCTTTTATTGATCCTTGGGATTCAATCCAAATATTGTTCACATGCAACATTTTAATTACACTACATTGTAGATGGTACGTATCATTGCTTACTAAATTTAATGTACAGATCGGAAGTTACCCACTTGTATTTACATATTGTTTATTTAAAATGATTTTCAAATGTAATTTGTACTGATTTTGCATATGTTATAAGTGTTTTAAAACCACTATAACTTGTTAAACATCACTCGTTTTTATTTTATGGGTTCGACTTATATTTAAGCCGTCGATTTTGGACGTTATTTTTGTCAAAAAAATACATTTCGATTTATACTTGAATCAACTTATATATGATATGTATAAATTTCTTGTGTCTGTGCTAGGGTACATGTTGGAGGTGGATCCAGATAGGCGTCCAGATATCTACCAGGTCTCGTATGTGGCCTTCAAGTTGGCACGAAAGGATTGTCCAGTTTCAAACATTCTTGTAAGAATAATTCTATAAAATATGGTTTCATGAAATATGTGACTTTCTTGGTGCACCTGTAGCAAAATCTCTGCTTTATCTCTACTTGGGTTTCCTTCTTTAATGACTTTTACCCTCATCTATACTGTCTGTAGGGAGATTCGGCTCGCGTGTAGTACTTGGCATTATTCAGACTCGGGACAAACAATGGGTCCAAGTATTGCTGAAAATTGGCTTGCCGATTTTCTTTTTTAAAAACGAAAATTGGATATTTTATTTATGAAACGACAATTACATTTCATATTTTTTTCATTTAGTCACTGTCATAGTGCAGAACTGAAAATTACGCAGAGAAATTAAGTCATGCATTTATTTAAAGTTTGAGTCTTATTTATTTAATGTATAACTTGTTTTTATGTTTACTTTGTTTTCATCTAATGTGGCCAATCTGTAGTTTGCACATTGATGTATGGTCATACTGTTTGAGTATCCATTATGTAATTTCCTAATCATATTCAATCATGATACAGTGCAGCTCAATTTCACTTCTGGTATATGTGACCCATCTGTATAAAAACCAGTTGTAAGTCAAGACTCAAGACTTATGACTGGTTTTGTACAGATGGGTCTCATATACACTTCCGATATATATATATATATATATATATATGTTTTGCCTTCATATTTATTAGTCATTGCAATTACTCACAAAACCATGGTGATTATAAAGAAAATATTTTTTGTTTGCACAAACTGATATAGAGAGGTTAAGGTTAATAACTAAGAGTTCTGAGCATTTTTTTAACATAATATTAAGAATCCCAGTTATTATATTCATTTACTATCAGTTTTGTATAATTATTATCTCTGTAGGTGAAATAGAACCTGAGATGCAGCATTTGACCCGGGGGAGTTGGGGTGTAGAGGTCAAAGTTTGATGCCCCATATATTGAGGTTAATTAAAAATAAAAACCTTTTAGTTAGTGAAGGTTTCTCATGAGAATGTTTTATTGTGCTAATTTTTTGAAAAATTGAACTGCAATTGAAAATTGAGGAGCTGGATATTGAAGTATTTATTGAGCACTATTACCTTTTCTCAACGTTTTAGACTTACCTTATGCACAAACGTATTTAAACTTAAAAGAAGGTGTTTGGGTTATGTATAGGTTGACTCATTCGTGATCACATCTGATTATAAGTATTATATAGCATTGACGTCATTTAACATGAATTAACACTTTATTTGTCTGCAGAAGTCTCCAGTGCCAGAAATTGGCCGACTTCCTCTTCCACTGACTGAGGCTGAAGCCAAACATCAGACAAGAACATCAAACTCAGTGTTTGTACTTTCATAGTCTGGAATTTTGCAACATATTGCAAACATGTTTAGCTAATCAGACTGTTGAAATGGTTAGGACATTTGTATGGTTGGTTAATTGGCCGCTAGATGAACACATCTTTATTTATTTTTTTCTCTTAAGTAGTTCTTCTTATTCATTGATATGTATAATTTTGTTTAATTGCAAATTGTGAAACCATAGCATGATTACAAACACAGTAGGAACAAATGATGAAAGTTATTACAGGAGTCGAAATTGACTGTTAGCAGCCATGCAGGGCGCACATTACGCTGTGCATCTGATTTAACAAATGCCACTAGCCTATCGAAAGAAGGTCTTGTCAACCTTACGGGGGATATGGGTCTCGAACTCGGTTCCTCAACTCTGAGCCCCATTTTATTAAGTCCCCCTCCTACCTGGGTCTATTCCAAAGCACCTTTGTGAATCTATTTGTTTGCTGATCTCGGCTGTTTCTCTTTGTCCTCTTCAATCTTTGCATTATCTTAACCTTTTTGTTTGTCAGGTTAAGACTGCCATTACCAGATCCATTGCTGTGTTCTGTATTGGCCCCTCTCTGTGGATTGTGGAATGACCTCCCTCCCTCAGTTCATTATATGAGTCTGACTGGAGGGTCTCACTGCATATCTTAAATCTTGTCTTTTCTCTGGAATGCTTTGCTTTTGATTGGTCTGCTCTGCAAGAGGTGCTTTAGAAATGTCTAGGTTCAATATGATGCTATGCAGTATAAGTTGATTGACTGGTTCAATGGTCACATGTTAGCATGATTTGAAAGAGGTAGCTCTTAAGTTGAGAACTAAATGAAAACAGCTACTAGTTCTAATAGACAGAATCAGTGTCCAAAATCTAGGTCCAGCAATAAATAGTTTCATTCACCAAGAACAGTTCTAGTGTAGGTATGACCAAAGAAAGGCAATCGGATGACCTGGTTGAACAATGATTGGTCTGGAGAATAATCACTTAGCAAGTATTCTGATTGAGCCCAAACTTGAAAGAAATCCTTTTTTGAACAGGAAGCCAATCCACAGATTCAGGGATATATCTCATATTTTCGCATATTTTTTGGGGTCACTTTGTAGCTTTGGCATGTTTGACTTACTGATAATGGTCAACAAGAAGCGATTAACAGATCAATATATTTGCCAGGAATATACTTTACACCATGAGACATTATGCCTAATTTTGCATGTGTCACAATATATATGAAGACTTACAAATGCCATTTTCTTGTATAAATATAATTTTCATAGTCAGTGAGTTAGAGACAGAGCGAAATGAAAGAAATGTTTAGTTGGCCAATGTTCAAGTGTTGGAGTTGAGGATTTGTTTCATTATCATTGGCAAAAGAAGCATCAAAGACAAATTATAGAAGAAAGCATTGCTAGTAGAAAAAGATGTTCTGAATGGATGCAAAATGACTGAAGATTGAACCCTTAATGCACAGTAAACAGATATGAATGAAATAGACTTAATTTGAGATTAGAAATTGTGACTGAACCTTGATTTGCCTCAACATCCTCTGCTAGAAGTATGTGAAGGAAAAAATGAAATGCCAATGAGAAGCGAGTAGCTGAAATTGACTCAATTTCTGAAGTGGATTACCATTTTCTATCCTTCAACTGTAACAACAGAATAGGACTAAATGAGACAGCCATGAATGGAACAAGGTTAACAGGAACTGTCTGTTCCAAACAGAGATGATGTTCCAAGGCCATATTTTACCAAACCTTTGGTACCTGTCTTAGTTTTTTGGTTAGTTAACTCTTGCTTCATTAGTTGCTGTATCAGATAATAAACAAAGGTTAGATCGTTAATGCAGTCAATTTCAGCTATATTCAGCTGCTTAGTTCTATAGGCTTGTCAGATGAATTATTTGGTTAGCTACAGCAACTTGGTTGAATCCTGTCAAGTATTTGGCTTTACGAAGAGATACATGCATGTGTACAGCACTGTTGTATGTATGAGAACATTTCAGATAATGCATTTTGAGTACCTGACAAAGGCGCTGTAGCACGTATGCAAAGTTTTTTTATCAAATAAACTCATATTTGTAGGAGTCAGGGTATGCGGCAGATTGTTGATGGCACTACATCTGTGAATCCTCGTGAGCGACCTAAAGTCTCTGCTACGACGAGCCCACCGTCTACTACGGATGCCACCCTGTCCATTCAGACGTCTGCTGCTGCTGTTCCTCGTCCAAGACCGCTGCCTTCTAACGCCGTCTCCTCTCAGTCTACAACAGTGCCTCCTGCGTTGCAAGGTCTATATATCTTCTATGCAAATTAATTGAGATCATTCTGTTGACCCAAAGCAGATTATTAGAAAATATATCATTGGTTTTTCCAGCCACTGATTTGTTTGCTTATCTTATGAAGTTTTTAAACTTTTTGGCATTCATTTTAACTTCACTTGATGACAAGAGCTGGCAGAAACTCTCAAAGAGAGATGTACTGTAACTGGTTCAAAACTAAGAGCAAGTTGTCCTGAAAATGGAAACAGCAAAGACATGGCTAATTAGATACTCGCAGCAAAAGCACCATACAAGTCAAAACAGGAAAAAATTCAGCCTAGCTCTGAATTAGACCACAAAATGGTCTAAATTATAAATTTTAACATTTTATTTAGACTTCCCACAAGATTTCAATGTAAATAAGCCATTTAATTGTGCTTAAAATTGTGCTTTAAATCTGCCAGTTGTGTATATACAGCTTGGACTCGTTGATGTGAAGATGTTGGGGCATACCTTATGATACAGGATGTGAACTAAAAATGCATGCAAAGGGGATACTGAAAAAGTGTCTGTTTAAACAGTACTCTGCAAGTCTTGTATGACACATTTATGAATATGATATGTTAAGTTGATACTTTGTGTTAATCAGAATGGCATGTAAACCAGAAGTGTGTAAATGAGTCCACACACTGTTGTCAGTTATTTTAATTCATTATAGACTTTAAAGATAAACATTTTTAGTATAGTTTAGTCCTTGATATGCATACATTTTGCAGAAAGGGTTCACTGTATTGTCACTGTGTGTTGCACTTCTACAAAACAAAAATAAAAAAAAAGCTTAAACAAAAATATATTATAGAAATAAATTAGGTGAGCGCACTTTGTTGGGGTAAGGAAGTAATATGCATTCTGCTGACTGGAAGGAGTAATGAGGAAGGTTGCTATAATGTTTTGAGAACTTGTTAATTCAACGGACCCCATTTATTATCCAAACTATTTGTCTCTTACAGAATCAAATGCATCTGGACCAAGGACTGAGCCTGCTCCTGATTCATCATCATCTGTGGCGGCTGAATCGTCAGTAGTCCCTCGAGACACAGGGCTGTCTCTTATTGACCTTGAATCCTCTGACGTGAATGACACCGATCTTTGGACTCGGCCATTTTCATCTCCCCAGCCGTCATCGATGCACGTGTCGTCCCACTGTGCCACTGGCCAATGGACAACTTATCCAGCCTATGCTAGCGGCCCACAGGTTGTTTATCCCCAGGGAGTGGTTCTTGTCCCACAGTACATGACGCCACAGTTTGGAGCTGCTGGCTATCCTCTGATACCACCTCATTGCATTCAAAGATCACAGACTCCTCAGCCTTTTGTGTCTTCTGTGCCTCACCATCTTCAGCAGCAGTCATCTTGGCGAGCCCCCCATTGTTCTACTAGCCACCACATGTCATCGTCAGCTTCTCAACCATTGGCTGCAAATGCTGCTCTTGGAACCAATCCACCTAACAGCCATCTTGATCCTGGTTTCAAAATGCCACCACGTAATGCAGCACCTGGACTCCAGGTTGGATAAGTTCTGCCTCCTCGTGATATTTAATCAGTCACTTTCAATATTTCTATCTCAAAATTCTTCGTTGTTATTGACTTGTATTGTGTACATGTATTGAGCCAATTGGATCCTTATGGAAAGTGTTGGTACATGCGGCAAACACATTGGAAATGCTGAGCATATTTAAAACAAGGGTTGGTAATAAAGACTGCCTCATGTGAGTGCAAGTGAGAAGGTT
Organism: Bimastos eiseni; assembly: GCA_959347315.1. Lineage (NCBI taxonomy): Eukaryota > Metazoa > Annelida > Clitellata > Crassiclitellata > Lumbricidae > Bimastos > Bimastos eiseni. The sequence continues at coordinate 28,116,554 of OY365812.1, read as the reverse complement.
TATCACCCTTTGTTTCATTGCTGTTGTCCTTTTTGTACTTAAGCCAAAGGATCCTTCAACCATGGAGTGGTGCTTCTGAGCAGTTTCTATAAAGACTTGTACTGAATTTTCTTACTTTAATTGTTTTCCCAGAGGGCTTCAACAACGTTAATTAGATTCTGTTTAAAATGCTTCTCTGTGAGAAATGTGCAACTTTAGGTAATGAACTGTTATAAATGTTAACTGTGTTTTATGCTTTTAAACACATCACAATACATGCAAGACTGCCGAGAAGGGGCAGAGGGGAAAGGGCCCATGGGCCCTGTGACTTTTAGAGGCCCATAATTAACTTATGAAAAAGTTGTAATCAGTAATACAACACTTATGATTTATAATATTATCATTTTTTTTCATCGAACTTCCATTTAAGACGCTCGTGGCTGCTCTGCCTGGACCCGGAATTTCTGTCGGCACACCTGAATGCGCGAACTGACAAAACCAACATTTTCCATAAATATGTTTCTGCTAAGGTTTTCATGCCAGGTTTTGATTTGCAGCATTAACCAATTAGTTTATGCCTTGACTTGTTTCTTCTCCTGGTTTCAAAATGCCACCACGTAATGCAGCACCTGGACTCCAGGTTGGATAAGTTCTGCCTCCTCGTGATATTTAATCAGTCACTTTCAATATTTCTATCTCAAAATTCTTCGTTGTTATTGACTTGTATTGTGTACATGTATTGAGCCAATTGGATCCTTATGGAAAGTGTTGGTACATGCGGCAAACACATTGGAAATGCTGAGCATATTTAAAACAAGGGTTGGTAATAAAGACTGCCTCATGTGAGTGCAAGTGAGAAGGTTTATCACCCTTTGTTTCATTGCTGTTGTCCTTTTTGTACTTAAGCCAAAGGATCCTTCAACCATGGAGTGGTGCTTCTGAGCAGTTTCTATAAAGACTTGTACTGAATTTTCTTACTTTAATTGTTTTCCCAGAGGGCTTCAACAACGTTAATTAGATTCTGTTTAAAATGCTTCTCTGTGAGAAATGTGCAACTTTAGGTAATGAACTGTTATAAATGTTAACTGTGTTTTATGCTTTTAAACACATCACAATACATGCAAGACTGCCGAGAAGGGGCAGAGGGGAAAGGGCCCATGGGCCCTGTGACTTTTAGAGGCCCATAATTAACTTATGAAAAAGTTGTAATCAGTAATACAACACTTATGATTTATAATATTATCATTTTTTTTCATCGAACTTCCATTTAAGACGCTCGTGGCTGCTCTGCCTGGACCCGGAATTTCTGTCGGCACACCTGAATGCGCGAACTGACAAAACCAACATTTTCCATAAATATGTTTCTGCTAAGGTTTTCATGCCAGGTTTTGATTTGCAGCATTAACCAATTAGTTTATGCCTTGACTTGTTTCTTCTCCTTTTCATCCTCCCCTACACTTGCACTTTCCCCACTGTTGATCTGATCTTTTCTCATTCATTTATTCAACCATCATGAAGATTTATGTAGTGCCTCATCAAGACTGCTGCTCAGGAGTGCTCCTTACTGCTCCATGGTTGAAAAGGACAATTTTGAGATGAGCGTAAAAGAGTCAGAGTTGGCCCTGGGGAACAAGCACAGTGCTAATGTGAGCTCATTCCAGAGTAAGGGCCAACCTCTGACAATGCTCCATTCTGTTAATAGTTGTACAGGCAAAAGGGACAATGAGTAGGTCCGGCTCAGTACAGCGGTGAGAGTGGCAACCCGGTGCACTCAAGGTGTGGCAGCATGTATAAATCGATGATCTGTTGATGATGATGATGTGATGATTGGTCAAAGACTATTAGTTGTGTCAAACAAATAGCTAATCCTGCCTGGACTACCATGTGAAAGTATATTAACCATGTCAAAACCTTGTGTCTGTTAAAGTAAACCATTTACCTGCAAAGGATGACCATGATGCAAACGGATCAAAAACTTTTCCAAATGTGTCAGGAAGAGTTCTGAAGTACATGTATATGTGAGAAAGCGTTCTGAAGTACATATATGTGTGAGAAAGAGTTCTAAAGAACATGTATTGCTGACGTTTTGGTAAATATATTTTGCAGAGTAATGCACGGTTGTCAATTCAGAAGCACAGACGCAATGTTAGCGATACGTCTGCCTTGCTGATGTCAAATCAACCTGCAGATATGTTCCAGTGAGTGTGCTTTTAACAGTACCAATGGCCAACCTGAATTTAGAGCCAACAATCACTGGTAATAGGATGGACAACAATGTCTATTCTGAAAATCATGGTCAGCTGCTTACAACTGAAGTTATGTTAATTTCGCGTGTGTGAACTGCTTGAATAATTATCACTTGTATCACTTTAACATCATTGCTGCTAACGGTACTTCCTGGATATGCCCTGACTGCCTAGCCGTGGTATTTCCTTTTCACTGTCTTGACAGCACCGAATTTGAACAATGTATTCATAGTGACAGGCTTAGTACCCACCTGCTAACTCAACTAAGGGATGGTCCTTGACTTGAGGTGCTTTTGGAATTAGGCTTCGACCGTCCACTTATAAATGAGAATGATGTAGACCCGGACGATAATTATTATACTACAAAGCCTTCTATGAGCACCTATGTTGTCCCTCCATCCCAAAGCATATCAGCTCGACCTAGATCAATTCAATTTTCGTTCATGCATATAAACGCTCGTAGTCTGCTTAACAAAACTTCATGTCTCGAAAACCTTATATCCAGCTTTGCAGCTGACATAATTGCAATAACGGAGACATGGTTGGAGCCTGACCAGTCTAATATGGTCATTATTCCTGGATATGTTTTTTGAATTTCGTCCTAGACCCAGCGGAAAGGGAGGTGGGGTAGGCTATTTTATAAAAAGTAATATTAATTATGACTTATACCAGCTCCCTGGCTGTATTCACCACGTCACCTATGAAGCCCTCTTCCTGAAGTTACCTGGTATTAATGACTCATATTCTATACTGGGAGTCCTTTATAGGCCCCCGGGTCAAAGTATGGACGACTTCAATATTGAATGGAATTCTCTCCTAACCGCCCTTTCTTCCAATGATAAAGACTACTATATTATTGGCGACTTTAACATTGATCTACTCAAGGCCCAAGATCATCAGCTCACAAGCAATTTCCTAGATGTGGCTTTTTCACATCACCTGCTCCCGGTTATAACCCAACCCACTCGGATAACTGATACCTCTGCCAAGCTAAATGACAACCTTTTCACTAATCGTATCTCGAAAATTTCGGAACCTATTATAATTGTTGATGATATATCTGACCACCTACCTATCATGGCTTACATTCAAACCTCGTTCAACCTCACCTCTTCTTTTCCGACTACTACCCGACCAACCCGATGCATTGATATTAACTCTAGAGATTTCTTTAAAACAAGCTTATCTATAGTAGACTGGTCGGACATTGAATATCAGTGTGAGGCTAAGAATCCGTCCTTGGCCTACGAGTCATTTATTACGAAGCTAAAATCGACTTATGATACTGCCTTTCCAGTCTTTATAAAAAGCCCAAACCGTTTAAGTCCGCCAAACAACCATGGATGACTCCAGGTCTCTTAAAATCTTGCAATACTAAATCGAAATTATATGCCTCTTTTATTAAAAACCCAACAATAGAAAACAAAACTAAATTTGTAAAATACAGAAACAAATTTAAATCTCTACGCAAAAAAGCCGAACGAAATTTCTATATTTCTGAATTTAATAAACATACCAATGACTTAAAACATACCTGGAAGATCATAAGGTTGATCCTTAAGGTCAACGTACCTGACATGAATATTTCCTCTTTAAGCTCCGATGGTATGATTATTTCTGACCCCAAACTGTTCGCAGATAAACTAAATAATTACTTTACAGGAATTGTTCAGGAATTGGTTGATAAGATGCCCTCAACGAACTGCTCTTTTGAGCACTAGCTGGGTCCCCCCAACCTAAACTCTTTCGCTGTATACCCTACAACTGCTGAGGAATTGATTATTCTATGTCAGTCCATGAAAACTACCCATACCACTGGTCCAGATGATATTGACCCCTCATTAATAAGCCCTATATTTTCACTATTGGCCAAACCTCTAGCCAGTATTATTAATTCTTCACTTTCAACCGGCACTGTCCCCAATGGAATGAAAATGACTAAAATTATACCTATATACAAGCAGGGACCGAGGGACGTACTTGGAAATTACCGGCCCATCTCGATCTTACCCTTCTTCTCTAAGTTGCTGGAAAAGGTCATGTATAATAATAGGCTCTATGACTTTATTGATAAAAATAAATTCCTATACCTGTATCAGCATGGTTTCCAACCAGGTCACTCCACCTCAATGTCTTTGCTTGACCTACATGATCACATCTCTGCTGCAATTGAACGTAATGAATTTACCTTAGGCATATTTATCGATATTGCAAAGGTTTTCGATTCCGTAAACCATAAAATATTACTTGCCAAATTAAAGAATCTAGGTATTCGGAGTGTGACTGGTTTCAGAGCTATCTGTGTAATAGACTGCAATTTGTTTATGGTAATGGTGCAGTATCTACAACTAACCTAATAAAGTTTGGTGTCCCTCAAGGCTCCATTCTAGGACCTTTACTCTTTCTGCTTTTTATTAATGATCTGCCAAATGTGTCATCGCCTCTTCGATTCTTGCTCTTTGCCGATGACACTAGTGTTCTCGCCTCTAATTCTTCTTATGATGAACTACTCTGACTTTTAAATCGTGAACTTGTCAAAGTTAATGGCTGTTACCATTACCTGTTGCCATATGCAGAAACCTTTATTTCTCCCTGGTCCACCCTTATTTAACCTACTGCAACCTAATCTGGGCATCCAATTACCACTCTAGATTAACTAGGCTAATCTCGCTTCAAAATAGAGCCTTTAGAGTCATTTATAAAAATTCTGACCCACTGCATCATAAATCCTGCATCTTGAGCGTCAAACAGACAACTTTAATACAAATTAGTGAATTCATTTACAAATTCTCGATTAACCAATTACCTCCTGCGTATGCAAACTACTTTAATCCCATTAAATTAATCAATCCGTACTCCCTTCGCAATTTTAATGATTACAGGGCCATCCATGCACGTACCAATACCTGTAAGTTTGCGATAAGATGCAATGGGCTTAGGGCTTGGAATAGCGTCCCTCAGGAAATACGTACCTTAAATTATTTAAGTGCATTTAAATTGAAACTCCGTGACTATATACTGCTACACCCTACATAACTTTGTCAGTGAATCTATTGATCTATGTAATTACCTCCATTGTTTAGTTTGTTAAGTTATTTAAGACTAACTCTCCGCAAGCAATCTGCTTAAGTCTTGTTTGTCGCCATCTACCACTTATAACTTAACTTTTATTGTAATGGGTGTCCCTGATAGCAGGACCTCGGTCCTTTTAGGGTTCCTCCCTATTGTCGGCTGCCAATCTCTCTATCAACTTAATTTTTTTGTTAATGCTTCACTATTATGATTGTCAGTGTGCAATAAAAAATGTTGGTTATGGTTATGTTATTTGCCCTGTTCGTGGTCTTCACTGCATATTATGTTCTTGTCATCTATAGTAGCAGTCTCTTTTCTTTGCCATGCTCCTAGCTTTCCAGAACTTTTCCATTTCTCTTATCATACTACTTCCTTCCTCTCAGAAGAGGATAGTCAATTGTCGTCATTGCTCTCCACTGCTGTCGACATACTTATATGGCAGAAGGTTGTGGGACACAAAAACACACAGCAGTCATGGATGATATCCCACTTACGCCTACTTATGGCGGGCTAGTGCTAGGTTGGCTTAAGAGAATAAAGAAGTTTTCATGCACACTTATTTTGTTCTCTTGTCAGACTTGCAGCCAAATCTAGTCCAGTCTAAGAGTTACACCCGCTTCATACACACAGTCTCTGGTGCATCAGCTATACCAACTGTTGGCAATTCAAAAAGCAGATATTTTTCATCATACTTTCTTTTCTTGCTTCCTGCAATTTAATATCCTTGCTTGGTGCATTTGCATCTTTGGCAAATCTTGCATAATAGCAGTTGGTTGTAAGTGTTGTTTGTCATCATGTTGAACACAGAGCAGCAAAACATCTATGCCACAAGCTAGATACTAGTTCTGTGACATTGGCATTAATAACAGTATTTGACGAACTTTTTCTTGCTTATGCTGCCTTATATGAGCCAGCAATCCATGGTTTAATTTTAGCAAATTTAAAATACTGTTACAATATAATTTCACAAAACACTTTTGTTAAAAAAGTTAACTTCTCTAAATTTAAAACAACAATTTAATTTCTCCGGCATGTCTCACTAATGTCATATCAGTAGTAGTTAATGTTTTTCATTGTTTCCACGCCATAGCTTTACATCTAATTAGTGATATTTTATATTGCTCTTGCCAGTTGCAAGCTAGAATATATATAGTCCTGAGACTTTCTTTATAAATTTTATGAAGTGCCGATGTAGAAAATTCTAAAATAAAATTTGTTCACACTGAAAGTTTTCGACGGAACCCTTGTCTTCACTTCACGGGCCCCTTGGGTTCCGTGGAACACAGTTTGGGGAAACGCTGCTCTAAATCATTGCATTCTTCCTCACAACATTACTCCACTGCTGCATGTCTTGTCAGATGCATTCCGAAATTTGGCCGTGTCTCCGGCTATATGCTGGATGTGCTCCAATGGCTCCCCTTCCAACATCGATTCTCGTACTGTATCATCTCTTTTTTATGGCAGTCCTTGGTAGGTCTTGCCCCTGCCTATCTTCACAATGTCTGTTACTCTACTTTGAGTGTTCTGAGTCGCCGCCCTACTGAGCGAGGCCGGCTCATTGTCCCATTTGCCCGTACAACTACTAAACAGAATCGTGCCTTCTCAGTGGTTGGCCCCTCGCTCTGGAACACGCTGGTGTTGCGGTTGTCACCAAATGTCCACTCAGACTCCTTTTATACTCGCCTTAAAACTGTTCTTTTTCGCTGTGCAGGGGTCGGGAGCACTTCAGAGTAGTTGCCTTGAAGTTGCCCATATAAATCTGTGTAATGAAGGAATAAATTGCATTGCTTGTTGTTTTTTTTCTTGTTTCGTTCTATATTCACTCTTTGTCTCCTCTGTGTTTTGATGTTTCCATTTTCTTCTTTCTTCCATCTCTGTTGTTACCCATTTTTTTAAGGAGCTTTTTTTTGTTCCCGTCTGCACGTCCTCTCTTTTTGCAATCTCCTTTAGTCTATTCCAGATTTTCTATTATGGCATTAATTTCTTTCCTCCAGATGTCCTGTTATCTTATCTGATAGATCTCTGTTTCATATGCTCGGTCTTGCAAAAGTTCTTCACTATCTCTGTTACAATCCTATATTTTACCTCTCTGTGCATTGCATGACTGAATGTTAGGCTGCTGAAGCATCATGCGGGGATGACTAACAAGTGTTAGACTTTGTATTTATATGCATGACTGAATGGCCTTTACTTACCATTGCTCACCTGGCTATCATACTTTCTGGTTAATATTGTTATTAATCAGCTTATGATTTCTGGTCACTGTAGAACGGGCTAATTGTGATTATTGTTTCAGTAAAAGCCAACCAGCGATTGAAGCTTCACTTAGGAAAGGACTCGCTTCTACGACAATTCCGACTTCTCTCCAAAAGTACTTGAGAGCCAGCTTGCTTAAAAGAACAGCTTCTGTAGCACTGGCTTCTAATACATCAATCAATGCTTAATTCCAGCTGTAAAGACCTGGCAACAAACAGAAAGGCAGTCAGTGAGAGTTACAACAGAAATTTGCGATTGATGTGTCCCTTGCGTGTAATATGTAAGGCAGGGTTGTCAGATTCTGCCGGCAATTGGTGTAAACTTTTACTGGAATGGTTCGTTGGAACCACCTCAGTAGGATTCTCCTTTTAAACCACCGCATTCAGTGTCAGGCCCAGAAAAACAATGTATGTTCAATGGAGAAGTCGCCTGTCATATCAAATTAAAAGATCTTGGCTGAACAGTTTGTTTCAATCATCTTTATAAGCAGAAGAATGCTGTGCTATGAAGCTATGTTGATTGTAATTAATGTGTGACTACATGAAACATTGATGATAATGATTGAAAGATTAGACAGAGATTATATGTCTGACTGATTGACATTTAAAGATATTCTGCTTTCTATGTATGCTACACATTGATACGTATTTAGCGTCGTCGTGTACACACATCAGCGTGTCAGCTCCGCCTGTTTTACGTTTTCCTAAGTCTGCTTTGGATTACCACAAACCGCTTCTTCGTATTAATATTAGGATTGATCTGCTGATCTCATACAGTGTATTTTTACAGTTTTTTATCTGTTCTCCGTCGTTAATTTTCGTGAAGTTTTGGACATTTCGTTTAACACGAGGCCTCATATAGGTCAGCACGATGAATTCTGGATCTTTTGTTTACTGGTGCTGTGCACTCATTAACCTACTCTCCCTACTGACCCAGATGCTATTACTGGTCAGTGATGACGCGCCTGTCGTACACAGCACAACAACTTCTGCTACTTTGGCTGACCAACCAGCGGCCGCAGCGCTCACTGAGAAAGACTCTCTTCTACCATAAGATCTGGTGTCCGGCTGCCTTCCGTCCTCTGTTCATCCATGACATCTCGTCTCCACCTGAAACTTCATCATCTGTCGCTGAACCCTTACCGAGACGGACCCTACCTCAAGTTCTTAGGTCGACCATGATGCTATGGCTGCGTCCAATCAGCCTGCTCTCGATCGACCTCTTTCTCATCTACCTGCTCTAGACCCTGTGAAAGTTCCAGGACTCCACATGGCCACATGGAATGCCCGTTCTATCGCAGACAAATTCGCATATGTGGCTCACACCCTCCAGGAGAGAAAGCTCAATGTTCTGGCTGTCACGGAAAGCTGGCACTGGGACTCAGACGACGTGCCTCTTCTTCGTGCTGCTCCGTCTGGCTTCTCTATCCATGAGCGACCCAAAGACCCTCGTCCTGATGGCCGATCAGCCCGTGGCAGGGGTATCGCCGTATACTCTCGTTCCACGCTTCGTTGCTCTCCAGTTCAACTGGACATGGAAATTACGACGTTCGAGGCGCTATGCCTCACCATCACCACATCTCGCAGCTCTTCAACTCTCCTCTTCATTTACAGACCTGGCTCCATTCCTCTTACAGCAAAGTTCTTCAACAAATTCTCCTCCATTCTCGAAAGCCTTATCACTGGAAATAGTCAACTGGTAATTCTAGGTGATTTTAACATTCACCTAGAAAATGCCTCTGACTCAAACACTCTACGATTCATCGACCTCCTATTCCAATTCGGCCTCCGACAGCACGTTACCGAGAGTACCCACTCGCTTGGTGGAACTCTCGACCTGGTGATCACATCTGATGAAACGCTCGTCGACAACCTATACGTTCACCCGCCGGCCACATCAGACCACTCCTTATCGAATTTACGCTTCCTCCCCTTCACTCACAACCCATTCACACCATTCGCAGGATGCGGGGCTGGAAATCCCTTGATTATCAAGCCCTTAAGGATGCTCTCCATCGCTCAAAACTTACATATGATTCCTCCTCTCTTGATGCCTTGTCGGTATCGGAGCTTTTCGACCTCTACTTTACCACCATGAGCGATCTGGTGGACAATCTACTGTCTCTGAAGACGGTCAAAACGCGTAGTCGACCTCTTGCAGCTTGGTTCGATGGTGAATGTCGTCGGCACCGTTGTCGCACGAGGTGCTTAGAAAGACGCCACCGACGCTCACAGGACTCTGCTGACCGCCTGACATGGGTCACTCAACTGCGGTCACTACATCGTCTTTATCGCCACAAAGAGGCCTAGTTCTGGGAGCGTCTCGTCGCCTGAAATGAAAAGAACCCGAAACGCCTCTGGTCTTCCATCTCGGGCCTCCTGGGTCATGCCTCCCATTCGCTTGCCTCCCCTGTCTTCTTTGCCAATGACTTCCTCCAGATGGTGACCGAGAAAATCGCAAGTCTACGTGCTTCAACTTTCGGCGCTCCACCACCTCATTTCTCTACTGCTGAATCCAAGTTCTTCAAACCAGAAGTCGTGTGAACTGGATTCACTTCCTCCGTTTGTCCTTATTAACGTTTTAGATGTCATTGCCCCATTTCTAGTGTACATGTACAATAGGTCTCTTACTGATGGACACCTACCTGCATCTCAAAAACGGGCACTTGTCTTTCTTTCCTTCCCTTAAGAAACCCAACCTTGATGCTAATCTCTGCCAAAACTGTCGACCTATCTCTAACCTTTCCTTTCTCTCTAAAACTCTTGAAAGACTCGTCTCTATTCAGCTCCTACCTTATTTTGAACAGTCTGGGATCCTGCCTCCCAGCCAATCTGGATTCAGAGGTCACCATTCTACCGAAACTGCCCTCTTGTCTCTCCTCTGTGACATCTACTCAGCCATCGATGAATCGCACCTATCACTGCTGGCACTTTTCGATGTTTCTTCAGCCTTCGATATGGTTGATCACGCAATCTTGCTGCAGCGTCTTGAACTATCTTGTGACCTTTGTGGACCCCCTCTTGCCTGGTTCAAATCTTATCTCTCAGATCGTTCGCAGATGGTTGTCCTTGGTGACTCCAGAACGGCCGTGGGCTGGAGTCGAGTTCGGCGTCCCACAGGGCTCAGTCCTCGGCCCCATCCTGTACCTACTCTATACAGCTGACATTCCTTCCTTATTCACAAAACACCTAGCCACTGGCCACCTCTATGCTGACGACGTCCAAACCTTTGTACATGGTCCTCCTGCTGCTCAGCTCTCTCTGGTTAGATCAATCTACTCACTGTCACATGATCTCCACTCATGGATGTCGGCCAACCGACTTAACCTTAACTCCTCTAAGACCCAACTGATCTGGTTTGGAACAAAACAGCAGCTCCATAAACTCAACCTTCCACTTCTCACGTCAATGTATCCTGATGTCACATTTGTATCCAGTGTCCGTGACTTAGGTGTCACCCTTGATAGCACCCTGTCCTTCTCAGAGCACCTCTTGCAGTTGACACGCTCATGTTACTACCACCTGAGGTGTCTGAGAGTCATCAGAAGATCTGTATCCTCTCCTGTATTCACTATTTGCTGGGCTCCCCAAGGCATGCTTATCCTCCCTGCAGTCTGTTATGAACTCTGCAGCCAGGCTCATTGCTCGTCTCCCTCGCTACTCCCACATTTCTACCTACATGACCGACGTCCTACACTGGCTTCCAATTCCCTCTCGCATCCAATACAAGGTACTCCTCTTCGTCCTTAGAACTCAACAGGGTAAAGCTCCTCAATGTCTCTGCGACTTAATGCGAAAACCTCTGTCTGCTGTCTTCACCCGCCCTCTCCGGTCTGCGGATCAACTTGATCTTCTTGTTCCACGGGCAAGGACTGCTATGTCTCAACATCGTGCCTTTGCCGTCGTGGGCCCTTCTATGTGGAATGACCTGCCCCCTATTATCCATAGCAAGCTTTTAATCGGGCTCCCACCCTCATCCCAATGTTGTCTGAAGACTTTCTTATTTCCTCGAGGCTGTCACGCTGAGAGCGCTTCCGAATAGCTAGTACCGTAAGAAGCGCTATATAAATAAGCAGATACGATACATTGAATAGACCATTTGCTTAGTACATTGAATTATGTTGTAGCACATCACTCCAGCATCTTCCAAGTCAGTTGTCGCAATGGAATCCATTTGGAAATGACAATTTCGGAAATCTTACAGAAGAAGCGATCGTTGACCAGGAATTTGATAGACTTCGTGAACTCAGCCACAGTCAGTGACTAAGTCTGGTTTTGTTTGGATGTTTTATTTGATTTTATGCACTGAATATTAAGGAAATGGTTTTTGGTTACTTTTTCTGAAAACTTGTGTGTACTGTAGCAAAGGGCTGAGTAGGATTTGGTTAAAGTTTAGGGATAATAAGAACAGATTTGAGGAGAATAAATGAAGAAAATATATAGTGATTGATCAATGTAGACTGGCTTAAAGTGAGTAGTAGTACTGGTACTGCAATGAATGGACTGGAAAAGATATGGAAGGACAAACACGTGAGCCACATAGACACAAAAAAAGACTAGTGAGGGCAATGATCTTCCCTACAGTACTATATGGATGCAAGACGTGGACAAAGAACATGGAGAAGAAGATCAGCGCATGTGAAATGTGGATTATGCAGAAGGATGCAGAGAGTATCAAGGCCAGAAAAGAAGACAAACAAAGAAGTTCGTAGGAAATTGGAGTTGAGAATCATGAGACATTACAACAAACAGCGTTGAGAAGAAAGCTGGGTTTTTTGGACATGTTATGTGATTAAATGGAACGGAAAAGGAAGTTATGTTGGTGTGCGGAGAAGGAAAGAGAAAACGAGGGTGCTGAAGGAAGAAATCGATGGACGAGATACAAGAAAGTACCGGAATGAATCTGGAGGAATTAAGGGATGCGACCTCAGAGATAAAACAATGGAGAAGGTGTATCATGACGGTCGCTAGAGTTCATCGAACTGAAAGCACAAGGTGACAAGGTGAGTAGTACTAGAAGAGTTTGAGCACCATAAAAGCTGACAAGCTTCCACTGACCATCACAGCTTGCAGAGTGCAGATTCTACTCAATAAGCAAACCATCGCTTTGTGGGCCTATGACAAAAAGTGTGGCTATGTCCGAGACGAAAACCTTGGCTACAGAGGCATAGACTGTCAGCATGCATCAGAAGGAATGGTCTTATTCTTTCAAATGGCCTAGGTAACTTGCAAACAAAATGTCTCTTAAATGTGCAAAATCCTTGGCAAAGCTGACGAATGAGTCCGGAACGCAGACCTAGCACTAGAAAATTATAACATGTTTGAAGATACTTAGAAAATTTTGCATACAGATGAAAGTTTCGTCAAAATGACGCAGCAGTCCATCGATCGACATACATTGCCATTGACATGCGCAGAAACTTTTTGATAGATGATTTATTTTCACATGTGCATTTTGAATTGGTTAATTTAATGTTGCTTGGATATCAACTCGTTTGAAAACAGCTTCGTGAGAGACTGCTCAACTAGGCCGCAAACCAATGGTGTGGCAGTCAAAGAATTGTGATCTGGAAGCTGTGTTGGGGTTAGTGGGACCTTGTATGGCACGAGTGACTCTTCTGTTACTACAAGTCGATGTGTTTAATTTTCTATTGGTTTAGGTGCTGGTGCTGTTAACAGTCAACGACATTTGTCACAAGCGGCAGGAAACATGCCATCAACTGGACCAGCGTTGGATCCATTTGGTCTGACACCTTTTAATCCATCAGGTTGGAGGAGTCTATAAGACTTGTAATCAGTTCCTTTGTTTGAATTTTGTGCATTTGTTTGCATTGCAGTGAAAAATTATGTAAGTACTAATAATAATAACAACGCCGATTTATAAGGCGCCGTAAATGCGGCCTAACCGCTACAGAGGCGCCGTACAACCTAGAACGAAAGTCAGCAGACAGGATAAGCCTTAGAAAACAGAAATACTTTCAATTTAGTTTTAAATGAGTCGACTGATTCGGCAGAGAAGGAAAAACCGCATAAAACCGCCAAAAGGAACAGAGCTGACTTTCACGAGCAGCCACAAGCAGCTCTCCACCAAACAAAGTACGACAATATTGAGACCTTGTAAGGCTGTTGATTGTGTATAGGTTACCTTCCTTGCCTCTTGTGCCCAAGTGCCACCTTTGACACTAATGACATTGTCATTATTTGTCCCTCTCATAAAACATTTTGCAATTGCAGTGTTAATTGCTACACAAAGTTTCTCAGGCATTGATATTTATTTCACCTGTTCCCTGTGGTCAGTACCACTGCTTTAGGTTCCTCAAGGTTTCACTCTAGCTTCCCCATGGTTCTGCTCCAGCTTGGTTCCTTACTGTACATTCTGTACAAAGCCATCTTTAAGAAAGTGTCTTACCCTGTGCTTTTTTCAGTATGTATTGGTTCATTGTTTGCCGTGGTCATTTCTTAATGCTGTGACTTGTATATGTTGCTGAGTATGACGATTTAAAGATCATTGAATTCAGAACTTCTTTGAGATCTTCCTAAAAACGTGAATATTATGGCAAATGGCCTTAGCTAGGCATAAAATGCCAATTATCACTTTTTAACAGCAGCCTTCGCTTTTTGTCGTGTCAGATGAATGGTGATGTTTCTGTTGTTTCTTGTTTTGAAGTGAGACTGAAAAAGTCCGAGTTGGGTCACAAACGAAGCAGCTCTGAAATGTCTCATTTCAAAGTTATGCCACAGACACAGACTACGTCATCACAATGGAGATGATACGGTTGCTTTCACAACCACAGTGGATGTTAATATCGTCACCTAACAGAAGACATTATGCTTAGAAGAGTTTGCCTCCATGTCATTTGCTTTTACTTCTGATTTAGTACTTTGATTATCGGTTATCATAAGGGAATTGTACAGAGGGATATCCAGAATTGTATCGTGATTGTAAATATTTTCATATCAGTGATCCTGGAATTTGTTTTGTGAGGATGTGCTGAGGCCCGCGAGACGGTACGGGACAGATGCCAGGGCCTGCCAATTTTTATGGGCCTGGTCCAGCCCACAATCAACTTATGAGAAATATTATAAGTTTATGATTTATGTCTTTTTAATGTTACTGACACTTAACTATAATCAGTTTAAGCACCAAGCATGTGAATATTATTGTATGTATCATTTTTGTTTGCTATAGAACACGCCCACTTCCATCTAAGAGGCCCGCGACTGCTGTGGCTAGGGGCATGGAATTTCTGTTGCCATGTCTGGATGTACACCCCAGTAAATGCATTGGTAGTATGCTCATTGTGGTCATTTCGGTAAGCCAAGACTTGCCAGGGTTTTCATAACCTTCAACCTAAGCTCATTTGTAATGGTTGCAAGCATAATTTTTAATGTGATTTGTAGATTTTCAGTTGACCATTTAAAGTTTGTTCCTTTCTCATGGGTCTCAGCCAATGTAGGTTATCATAATTTTACACAGGTTAGATTCAGAAGTAGTAAACTTTATGGCAAGTTTTTTGTCCATTGTGCGATCAATGGTTAAAAGGTGATTGATTACCAGTAGTTAAGATGTCACCCCTTTATGCAGGCATGTATTCTGATACATCATGTACAAGCATAGTTATTAGACATATTTTACATGATTCCTTGGCTATTTACATTCTTACAACCATTCACCTATTTAGTAATAATTGAATTTTAAAACAATTTTAGCTTATTTTTAATGTTAACACTTTCTCATTAAGTTAAAGAAATCTGATATACACCTTAATTAGCAAGTGATAACTTAAAATTACACTTTGTTTGATAGTGGCTGCCTTCAAATTATTTTAATTTGCATTAGGGCCATGTTGGAACTTCACGAGTTTCCTCTTTTTATAGTTTTCATTGATTTTAGCTACCAAACACTTACAAGTGTGGTTTTACATTGTTATCAGTTCAGCTAGTTAATGCTTGGATGGGAGTTTTGTATTAAACTTTCATTTTCAACTGCCAGTAGTTCCTCTTATCACTGACTTCACTTATGATGTTACTTGATAAAAAATATCAATAATATAGTAGACCAAGAATGTCATTTGGTGTGTAGCATTGTTTTGCAGAGACCCAGCGACACAGACAGCGGTCAAGCCCAAAGGCAAGGAGAGATGGGGAGAGGGGAAGGAGGTGAGGGACAAGGGAGAGGAGTAGACATTGTGAATGTCATTTCAACCGTCCTAAGATGGTCAAACGTCTAGTGTAATAATAATTGTGGAGGTGGTTTAGAGCAGATGAAATAAAATCAAATGTCATGTGATCAAATGTTATTTATGTTAATTCAATTTTAAAAACTATTCAGTCATTCTGGTTTTGTTTGCTCATTCTTATTTTAAATGTACTGTTTATTCTGTTGATGCTTTAGTTAAAGTTTTTAGTATCAGAGTGGTTTAGACTGGGTGTCTTCTTGGTGCTTATCAGTCAATAGATGCAATATTATTTCACCATGTAATCATTTTGTCATGCTTGGCACTTTGTATAATGTTTCATAACCATTATATTCTTGCAAACTGTTGTAAAATTATGGAGAGTTTGTATGTTTTTGTAGTTTATGAAAGGTCGTTGGCAGTCTGTCAGTTGTTGAGGTTGTGGTCATCTTAGAATTACATTTAGTCAGCTGTGTTGCCAGGACCTCAAGACCAAGACTTTGAGCTACAAGACCTTTAGTCTTTGTTGGGGGTGGGAGGTAGAGTAGTGAATAACACACTGGCTTGCATGAGCTGAGGAATTGAATTGAATAATATCCATATCTAGCCTTGGACAACCAGTCACTGCATATATTTTACAAGCAGAGCTGAGGAAGTGAGGTAGCTGACAGCAGGTCCTGAAATTGTGAGTTTTCCGACACAAAGTGTGCAGTTGACTTTATGGGAGAAGTAACATTTTCGTTTTTATTGCGGTCGAACTTTCGGCTGCAGAATATTTATCCATTTGTATAACCCTACCTTAACTCAAACCTGATCCTAAATAGGGGATTTTACAAATTGCCTAAAAAATAAGCATTTTACAAAATGCCTGGTTTCACACATTGAATGCAGGGCTGCAAACATGTTGGTTTTTTGGCTATTTGGTGTTTTTGATTTTTACAAAAACCAATAAGGGCAATTTTTTGGTTTTTTTAAATAAATTTTTTTAATTTACTAATATTACTATTATATTACTAATTGTGTGTTATTCAGTCGAAAATCAAGCTAAATTAATTATGTAAACAAGTTGGAGCTCTTTTTCATGCTGTGTTTGATGCTTTTTATAACAAAACTGTTGTTACAAGATCCAAAGGAAAACTAAAAACCAAAAAACCTAATAAAACAAAAAAAACACACTTGATTTTTTTGGCTTTTTGGACCTCTGATTGAATGTGACATGTACACACGCACATGAGCCAATGGACAGTGTGTGTAGGCCTATATGCAAGATAGCCACTGGCGATTTTTCTAGTTATCTCGCTTATCTGAGTAACATTTGTTAGTTGATGAATGCTCTGTTTTTTTAATATGAAACATCTTCAGGCTATCGAAGAGAACAGAGCGTGCCTATTGTAACTTTTCCGGAGTGGTGCTACATAAACCTTCTTTAAAACTGATTTAAATTAATCACAAACTGAGCACAAAGCTTCTAAACCACAAACTAATTTACAATAGATCCCTCAGTGATCATAAGTTAAAACTCTTGTACCCAACAGCAGAATAATTCTTTTCAATGGTAAAATGCACATTAAAACTTAACATTTTACGTGCTACCGCGGCTCTCACGACCTTTGTTCGAATTCACACACCTATGGGTTGACAGTCCAACACAATAACTACTACACTATCACTTGTAAATGAAACAATTACATAAATATAATAAATAAACAGGATGCAATATGGTCTGTGACAAAGCTAAAGCTGACTAGTAACTGTTGCTGATGAGCTAAGAGCCTAATCGTTCATCCCTTCGATCTTTGACTCGGGGTGCATGGTTGTCCAACGGATGCATGCTTAATACCGGACCCTGATCTGGACTACCCTTTGGACAACCCTCTTATTCGATGCAGCGCTAGTGAATAATATGGTGACCTCACTTGGCTTTCGAGTGGCACTCTAGAAGTTTCATGATTACGATATAAATTCTATGGCTCAGTCTAGAAATTTTGCTACAGTGGCTTCCTTCAGCTGGAACAACCTTTTTTCTCAATCTTTTGATCAGTATCACAAGCACCTGAAAACACCCTCTTTGTCAGTGAAAAAACAATGGCCCAGTTCAGAAGCACATTCTGAGTACAAGCGGCGCTATGTAAACACTTGATTAAGCTTCTTCAACACCCACCAGCAAATGACAAAAAGTTCTGCAATTGAGAGCAGAGAACAGAAACCTGCCTGAACAATTTTTTTTATGAAGCATTCTTGCATGTCATGACAGATTCATGTCTCATTTGGATGCAGCTGTGCATCTTTGATCAATTCACGATGGCTTATCAACAAATAGCTGACCAGATATTGAAATGGCCAAAGTTAGGACTCTGTTCTCGAGGTCAGCTTTTGACCTAGAGTTTGCAGGAAGCAGGGCCTAAGTTGTTCTTTGCATTACCAGAAAGTCGATGAATACAGATATCATGGAATGGCAAAACTGAAAGTGGAAAGGCCAATCTGTGTGAGACCAAAGCAAGATCCCTGTGACATGACAGATTAGACCGTAATCATTGGTTCAAACTTTTCAATCCCAACTAGACACTGGAGAGACAACATTCAACTGAATCTGTCTTTCGCAACAAAACTGAACCACTTTTGGTATAGCAACATCCTTAAACATTTATGAACTATAAGCAAGAAAGCAGAATTGAGAAATTGAGATTTCTCACTCATTTTGCTTTTCAACAACAATCTTCTTTTTAAATGCACTTTAAGTCTGATAACTCAGTAGATTCAGTTCAAAATGTTCATCCCTGGGCATTTGTGCAATGACTCGGAGCCACAAGACTCATTAAACATCACACCTCTTAGTTGTTAATGAAGTCCAGAACTTAAACACAAACATGTGAAAAGTAAATTTAAGGCAAAACTGTCACACAGAAACTTTTAATGATTACTTTGTGTACAGTGTGTTGCATTTGTTATTGCAGTGTAATGCAATGTTCCTAGATGTATGTTTCATACACCATACCTCAAACACACTGACATAGCTTTGTGAATATCATAAGTGATTCAAGATTCAACCATTTAAATGCAATGTGGCCATTGTGATTTTACAAGAAAGGCAAGCAAGCTGAGATCCGTTTCAACTGAACCAAGTGTTCATCCACACCCATGGCAGCAATGATTGCTTTGCTACAAAAAAAAACTAAAATCAAGTACTAGAAATAGCATCTGGGTTCTAAGGGTCTACAACAGTTGTTCAAAACATTTTGCCTACCATATGGCCAAGCTCATAAGGTTTTCAGTGTCTATTGAAATAACACCGACAAAGGCAATGTTTGAATAAACATCATTCTTTATTCATATTATTTACAAATTGGAGTTATTACCAAAAGTGAATCCAGCACACAAACTATAATTGCATCAACAAAAAGGGTCGGTGCTTAACCTTTGACCCTTGGCAGCTAGAGGATTAAATTGATTATATGATACATAACAGCAATAATAAAGACAAATATGTATACGATTATACACAGTAATCAAAGTGCACAAAACATAGAAGTTTCTGCTGACCTCGTCCCTTTCATTCATCTCGACATCGTGGACAGATGTTGGCTGACAGTTCAACACAGACCCCCAGATGGTGTGGCCATTGAATGCCAGACAGACTAAATAAAAGTAAGGCATCATCACACTGAAGCCATAAACAATCCAATGTATCTGTAATTGTTTTCATCAGAGGGTGAGTTTTATATTTTCAATTTTAGAAAAGGACCGAAATGGTCTGCATGTGACTTTGCACTTACAAGTGTTAAGACCATACACAAACAATTTAATCACTGTAGCATCTAAACATATTTATGTTAAATAACTTGGATATTCTAGTGCAGTGGATTTAGTAAGCAAGGCATTGAACTTACTCTCCTGCTTGAAAATTAAAACAAATCAGGCAAAAAGATAAGAACAAAAACTGGCTGAGACTGAATGTCTCATACAGAATTATATTGAGAAGAAACAAATATTGTTCATGACTATGACTAATAAACTTCTATAGCGCCGTCATAATAATGCTCAGGGCATCAACGGCACACCAGAAACAAAGCCGAAATAAGGTCAAATCCAAGAGGTCAGCTTCAAATGCCACCCCTAGAGACTCCATCTCTACATACGCCAGCTTCTTAGAAGCCGTAAAATGGATCGTCCGGACTTCACCACAGAGACCTGAAGCAAAGAGCAAATTCAATCAGAAACCAGTCAATCCATTGGTCTGAAGAGCTCAGGAATCAATCAGTCACTAAAAATGTTCCAAAAAATTTTGGCTGACCTGTTGACAACTCGATTTTCCCAAGCTGGGACCTAGGGCAAGTCCTATGCTACCATTCTCAGTGCCATCGAATTCTGTCAAATGGTCTTGTGTGGACTTCTGAACTTCTAATGGAGGGCAACATCCACTGTTCCATTAGAGTCCAAAGAGACCTCACATTATGGAAGAAACTCACTTCTAACGATGATCACACCAGATATATATGACATAACAATCACAGACTTCATTAGCAATATTTGAGACAGCATTTTCAAGTTCCAACAAGTTTTAACAGGACAAAAACAAACAATCACTAAGTTATCATTATAGGCCAACAGACATTGTTAACAGAGACACAGTTTCACCCAGATGACAAAATAATATATCATAGCTTTAGTGTTTGGCATATACAAACGATAAACAGTTAAGCATTGGTATTTTACTTATGCCAAGCCCAAAACAGTTTGGGACATTTGAGCATCAAATATCAAATATCAACAACAACATCTTTTTATCATGGCAAGTGGCATCTTTTTATTAAATATCACTTCATTTGGGCATCAACATAGCACATTGCAACATCATAATTATGCAATTTATGCATGTGTATTGTATGTACTGGTTTCTTGAAGCTAATCTATTCATTCTTCTCAATACTACTACTGGTATCAAACAGTACATGCATTGTTGACGAGCTGCATTGGTTTCCCTATCACATCTAGTACATGGTCGTCGTTAAAAAGTGTTATAACTTGCAGCCTCATCATCTGAACAAAATTAATTTGACTTACTACACATCTGGTGCAGAAGCTGTGGAATGACCCACTGAAACAAATAGGACAAACATGAAAGCAATAACAACAACTGTATTCAGTATCTCACCTTCAGGTTGAGTCCTGTGACTTTTATTCATGCACCGTGACCATCCAGTTTCTGCTATTAAAAACAAAACAAAAAATTATGAACTTCAAAAATATTCACTGGTATAACAGGCACCTTAATGCAGGGCTGTTAATATTGCGATACCTTGGCATCGCAATACTTTTTGTCAGTATCGCAGCGATTATCGCGATAGTTTTATTTTGCTGGTATCGCATGTGTATCGCGATACCTATTTTTACCCTGTCAGCGAAACTCGATACCAATACTTTTTCTCACTGAAATTTACATAGTTTCTCAAGAAATATGCAACATCAATTGTTGCGCTTTGATAAGCTTAGGCCTATATGTAGCCTCTTTTGGTCATGTAAATCTTGGCTCGAATAGATGGAATATTTTTTAGGACTAAATAATGAAATGACCGAAGTAGGCTTATGTCCTTTTGCGTTCACTGGTATTAATTTTAGAGTGCTTGCAAATTTAGTTGATCTTAAAACTGAATAGAACTGAGGAGGCAAAGATTGCAAATGCGAAATCAGAGCATTAATTGTGTTCGAACAGCTTGGCTAAAGGCTACTTCAAAGACATTGTGATACGCCCAAGGACCAATATTCACAGGACAGGAAAGTTCCCATGTTCCTTCGTGTCAACAGTTTAGAGGCGATATTCAGGAGCCAGAAATTTTAGATCCTTTCAAAATAACAAGCTGATTCATCAACCTTTAGTCATGAAGCCAAATTTACAAATGACTACCGGGTAGGCCAGCAAAATTTACAAAAATGCCATTAGAGGTTCAAAACAACATATTTTCAAATAGAAGAAAAATTTAGATAGGGCCAACATCTGTGTTTAAGAGAAAAGCGTGTACAGGGAAAATTGTTGAGTAACCATTCCTCTTATCTCTATTCCTTGTGATTGGCCAAGCGATTCCTAGGGAAATTTTCTTAAATTATCGGTGCATGAATTATAATGTATGCGAAGATCGAATTAAGCAAGCATATTGAAAAGTATTGGTAAAAGTATTGGTATTGCAATACTTTTCATAAAAAGTATTGGTATTGGTATCGCGATACTTTTAATTAGGAAGTATTGGTATTGCTATTACAATCCTTTTTCCAGTATTGTTAACAGCCCTCCCCTAATGTGAACTTTTACAAAGCACCTATTCTGCACCTGTCTAAAGACAACATTCACAACATGCAACAATTTTGAACAATAAGACACTGTAGTAAATAATAGCAACAATTCATCCATTCATTCATTCATTCATTCATTTTGAAGATTTATACACAGCCCTTCAAGGTTACTACTCGGGAGCACTCCCGACTCAAATTGGTTAAGTACTGTGCCCTGCAAATGAGTCTTGAATGAGCAAATGGGACCTGTGCAGGCATCCTGGCAGGAAAGACGTTGAACGAAAGCCATATAAGATGGGCATATGCCCTGAAAAGACAGGCACATGTCATGAAGGATGGTTTCACTTGCCCATCCTGACAGATGGGCAAGTGCCCTGTAAGGGAATTGTCCATTCCTAAAGAGATCTCAATTTCAAGCACAGTAAAGAAATTGAAAAACATCTCCAGCAAGAGACAAATACGGGCAACTACAAGAGCGTTAAAAACGTCTTTATGAAATGATTTTCAATGTTAAATTGCTTCTTCTGTTCTCAAAGTCATTCATTACAAGCATGCAGAAATGTCCAAGTCAAAAATCTCCAACAAACTAGTTCCATGCAGACTGCAGAGCATGGTTTCAAATGCAACACCATCTAACCTTTTGCTTAACAATGATTCTAATTTCTATATAAAGGTGGTCGGTAAACATTTAGGATCTGTTAGCCAGACTACAAGAAACATGCAGCAGTGATGTAGTACTTGAGTCCGGCGAAGGACTCGAGTCGAACTCGAGACCGTTTTTCGGAGGACTCGGACTCGGAGTGACATGACTCGGACTTGGACTCGGACTCGAAGACCTTCACTCGAATTTTGACTTTGTCTCACTGCAGAAATTACGTGTGCTCACTGCTTACTTACTTACAATGGCTATCATTCTAACCTAGATTGTATTTAGAGCTCAGTGTTCTTGGCCAACTTCCAGTTAGTGTGCGTACGTTGTGCAGTGTGTTCCTGGTGCAGTGTGGTCGTGGTGCACCCACTGCACAACGCTGCGTTGGAGAGTGGGGTAGAGGCTGTAGGGCAATAGCTGTAGGGCCAGCCCTCTGGGAACGGGAGAGGTCATTGCTCTGACCTGTGTTCGGCAGCGGTTGGGGCTCTTTCTAATTATTATAGCTGTGACCGTTGTTCCTTCGCCTCCCTTGCGCCCCCAAATAATCATTGCCGTGTGTCTTTCGTGTTCGGTTGTGGGTGGGGTATTATTGGGGTGTCATAAACAGAGATAAGGGATAATGGGACCCTGTGTTTCAGTGCCCGCACTCCACAACAAAGACTTAGCTTTTGTGCTCATTAAATGTAATTTGGATAAATTACAATAACTCTTGAGAAATTGTACTATTATGTTTTAGACACCCTACGTTAATTCATTGTGCTATAGCATATATTGAACTGTCAATTTCCAACAAGACCTTTTATTGTGTGTTTTCGTGTACTTGGACTCGGACAGTTGGGACTTGGACTCTAGCAACTCTGGACTTGGACTCGGCGTAGGTGGACTCGGCTACATCACTGACATGCAGCACGTAAATAGTTGCTAACTTTCTTTACTGCTGGTTCTGCCACATCGACTACAATTGGAGCAGACGGACCCTGACCGTCTGGAGGTCCGTCTGGCTGGGGTGCATCTTCAGGAACAAAACAGGAGCATTATAATCCTGAATACAAAAATTTGTTTATATTTTTCGCAATGCAAACTAACCTAAGAAACCTTTCTCGAACATGCTCATTTCAATTCAGCGGCATCGCCAGAGCTATGATGGTGGGGGGATCAAAAAGTTCATAACAACAAGGGGACTGGGGAGTGTTGTAGGCTCTCCCAGTGGGGTCTAGGGCAGAGCTCCAGAAGCCTGCTAAATTTTGAGCAATTGATGCCAAATGGAGTGCATCTTGAGCTCTTGTTTACCTCATATTTTTAAACCATTATTTTGAAATAAAAGTACCTAAAATCATCTCAACGTATAAAAAAATTTGCAAATATGTAAGGAAGCTGAGAATTTAGACACTAGAAGGCGTTTAGACATTTAGGCGTTCACAGCCGAAGCATTGGAAATTTCAGTGTCTTTCTAGACTTCAACTGCAAGCCATAGTCAGATTTTTTAAAGCGAGATGAAGTTAAGTTTTAAAGTAAAATTAGCCATGCAATCCAGCTTCATCTAGAAATGAATTCTGTGTAGGGCAAAAAGCCCTAACGACTAGAAGGCTTCTTTATCTGGGCCTGTCACGGAGCCCCAGAAGCTGCTCAATTTTAAGTATTTTATGCCAAATGAAGTATGTTTCAGGCTCTTGTTTACCACAATTTATTCAACTACAATTTTGAAATAAAAGTACCTAAATCGTCTCGATTTGTGACAAAGTTTGACTACATTATATGCAGCTCTAGGACCCTAATTGTGAAGTGTCAAATTACAAATCAAGTACGGTACCCCTCCCCCCATAAAATAACTCCTCGGATTTGCATGAATCCCAAGACCCAGCATGGGCCAGGATGGGGCAGCTGCCCCTTGATGCCCCCCCCCCGTGGTGACGCTAACTATCTATCTATCCATCTCTCTCTCTCGGGTGTAACAAGCGGGCGGGACCGGCCCTCCAGTTACAAAACTGGGGGGGGGGGCAAAGCGCCACTAGTTTTAGTGCTCAATGCCTCCCATTTTTGCACTTCGCGTAATATTTCTTAAATTATGCTCCCACTTTTAAAAACCTTGTGATTGATTGATATAAGTTTATTATAGGATGCCGTCCATAACGAAGATGATATGCGTCCCGCACCCGTGTGGTCGTCGGTCGAACCCATGATTTTTATATCCATGGTCGCGTCACCTATCATTTATCTACTATTATAGCACCTAAACACCAGGCAGTAGACAGAGGCGTCCAGATAGGGGGTTCCGGAGGCAAATGCCAGCTAAGGGGGAATTTTTTAGCCTTAGCCTTAGGGGGTATTTTTTTGAGTCTTAGGGGAAATATCTTCAGGTCTGTTACAAACTTTGTAAGTTATTGTAACAATGTAGCTGATTATAACATGAGGCTATATTTTAATAAATGTATCATAAATTAATTTTATTCACAGTTTCAGATTATGAAACAAGTTAGTTATTGTCTAGTTAGTAGTCTAGTACTACTAAAAGAACTGGCAACTGGTTGCATATCCTCTTTCAGTTATTTAATTTCTTGTTTCTGGTTCCTATTGCCATCTGCTGTTGCATCTACAAAATTTTTTTGCATGTTTTCAAAATGAGTGTAGTACATTTGCCCCACCCAGACATTTGCCCCTTGGACAATTGCCCCATGTAAAGGTTAAATGCAAAATTTATTTATCACCACTCAAACACATACATTATCTTCAAAACACTCCAAAATTTACAATTATAGTCAATAAGATCGGCTGATAACGTTTCCGCACTGCCACATGTGGTTTTTCTTTAGAAAATGTTGTCCATTTGGAGCTTACTGCCAACTACATGTATGCTGAAAGCTGATTAGTGTTCTGATAGGTTTCAAAATCAGTTTACGAACATTTATGATTTCTTAGGCTATTTCTTTCAACAAAAAAATGGAGGAAACATATGGGGTAACTGTTATAGATAATGGAGTGAAATAATATAGAATTATTGAAAAGAAAAGTGGAGAAGAAATAAAACCTCTCATTCAAGAACAGCATAACCACCAATTTATCTGCTGTGTGACCCCTACCATGAGCAACATAGTTAACAAGTTAAGTTTTCATTATGCGTATAAACATGTTTTTTGCTTAACTCAGTCTTACGAATATGGGTGTGCCTTAATAGCGGGCTTCGTTAATCCCTTTAATTTCTCCATTATATTCATGCATTTTTTTAAAAATTCATGTTCTACAATACATTGCTTGATGGATGCAATAAAATATTATGTTATGTAATAATACTATTAACAATAATTTAGTTTAATTTCAAACTGACAAACTGTGGCATGATTTCAAGTAGGCTACAGTATGAACAGTTGATTACAATCAAGTTATTTATTGAACTTCTATTAAATTTGGCTAAATATATTTGCCATCCATCCAACGCGTAACTTTCATATGGCATCTGTTATATTTGACCGTTCGGGGAGCTTATGGTCAAACCAGAGGGAGAAATTATCCTAGTCCTGGGCAGTTGTCCTAGTCCGGGGGGCAGCCATTATCCGAGGTCAAATGTCCGTTTCTTACCAAAATAATAAATGAAGTAAATAAAGAAGCTAGGTCATAAGAAAACTGTGCTCCCCATCTTAATTGTGATATTGTGAATGTCACAATGGAGGCAGCAAACACAGTGCAAATGTGACAGTAGCACGGTTTGATAATATGCCTATTCCCACTTAAAGACAACATTGACCAGTTATAGGAATAATTAACCCTGTGAAATCATCATTTATACCATGCTCATTAAATAATAATATATGACAAATTAATAATTTGCTAGTACTACATTACAGAAAAGCTTTACGATATAAAGTGAGTGAAAAGGGATTTGCCTTCCTGACCCTTGGGGTTGCTCTGGGGGGATTTGCCTCCATCACTCAAGGGAGATTGGCAATAGCTATTCTATAGAAGCTGCACGATTTTCAATGCCAGCTAGACCTCGACACCAGCAATCGTCAATAATTTGGCACACTGTGATTAACTTTTAAGTGGCGCTGAGCTTACGATTGATTATAATATCGATTATTTATGGTAATTATAAATGCAAATAATATTTCACTACTTATTACAAATCAGATAAACAAATAAATCTGATAAACAAATAAATGCATGTTAAAGAAATGTTATGAAAAGAAAAGGCAATAATGGAGGTACGAGATTATATACAAAACCTATATAACTCACTATATAATATCGGCTTAATAATGTAAACGAATATCCTTTCGTCAATTCAGCTTCAACTTAAGCATGATTCTTTTAGTCAATCCAGCTTCTAATTAAACAGAATTCTTTTCCTTAATCCAGCTTTGTTTTAGCCTGCATCCATAGGCCTTCAATTGTCTGTGTGGTAACTATAGGTTTGTAATTTGGGACTGCCATTTCCAGTATTACAGAATAATCAATTGCCATTGTGTAATTAATTAATTATTCATGTCGTAATTACAATTAGAGGGGTGCAAAAAACCAAGATTTAAAAAAAATCATAAGTTGGTTTTTTGTTTTATTTTGTTTTATTTTGTTTTTTTGTTTTTAGTTATCCTTTGGATCTTGTAACAACAGTTTTGTTATAAAAAGCATCAAACACAGCATGAAAAAGAGTTTCTACTTAATTATATAATTAATTTAGCTTGATTTCAGACTGAATAACACACAATTAGTAATATAATAGTAATATTAGTAAATTAGAAAAATTGTACTATAAAAAAACCAAAAAACCCAATTTTGTCAATTTTTTTTTTTTTAAAAACAAAAAACCAAACAACCAAATTGTTTGCAGCCCTGATTAATCATCGGTATGCGAGGAGACAGCATTTTGTGGATGGAAAATATTTTAAAACAATAGAAACCGTGTCTTACCATCTTTACAGCAAATCAATTGAAAGCAAACTTATTTCGATTTTTGCAATGCTAAACACAAAATGGCGTCTTAATTCCGCAGGCTACATTTTTTTACGCTCTCACGTTGACCCATTATGAATATTCATGAAATTCAATGACTCATTAGCACTGATGAGAAACTTTACGAGTTAACAGAACTTTGAACTGATAATTTTTATTAGTGAAAACGTTAAATAATTATTTGGTAACCATGTAGTGTCGTAAATTATTTCCATTGTTTGAACTTTTTGTGACGTCATTAATTCAGGACGTAGCAATCAAAGTAGATAGCTCACGCATTGTAAACATAATGCAAATCGTAGAAAAATTTGTCATGCGCCCACAAAAGCCAAGTCCAATAGACCTGCTTATTCACCGGCGCTACGTGTGCAAACACTTAACTCACACAATACTATAGAAGATGAAAAAAATTATAATTATTTAGAAGCTAAATATATTATTATAATCTCTTGTCCGTCAAGCAGAGGCTGACGACAAGGTTTTCACAAAGTTTCTCCACTTTTCTCTGCCCGCGATTGTGTCCATTGCTGTTCCCATATCCATGTTTCTTTCCCTGAGGTCTTCTTTCACATTATCTATCCATGTTTTTGTCTGTCTCCCTAGACTCTTTGTTCCCTTCACTTAGCAAAATAATGCCCTCGCTAGTAATCTTTCCCTGTCCATTCTTGTTACATGTGAGAACCAGGTTAGTCTTCTTCTCCTGCTAGATATATACATGTCCCCAATTCTACGCTCATACCTGGAACCACGAAGCTTTTCAATTATTATGTCACTGACATACACAGCAAACAAAACAGAACACCACTATGTCTAACACCATATGTTCAATGCGTACGTTATTGGTTACCAGGATTTGCTACTGAGTGTTGACTCATCAGAGAAATACTGTGTGTGATCAATAAAGTTCAACTGATTGCTTAAATGAATACTTTAAAACATTATGATAAAAGGCCTCTATTGATTTCATACAGCGTTCCAATGCGACTTCGTTTCTCGGTTAGTTTGGAGACTCTTCGACTCCAGAATGAAGCATTCAGTACATGTATGACCCCATTTATCCTCCTCCTTCCCAGCTGTCTGTGTCCTCTTTGGACTATCCCGGTATCTGGCAACATAGGCAAGATTGAAGAATGTGTTTACAAATGGAAATGATACTCTTGTCTGTGCTAAGAGCAATGTATGCAAATGTCTTGAATTTAATTGCCATTGTTGAAGATAAGCAGTATCGTGCGATCTACAGCTTTGATCTATAAATTGATCATGATTGTTCAAAATGTTTTTCAATGCAGCTGTCAAATACTACATGCTAGAACTGTGTTGCATGTGTTTCTGTTTAAACTATGTGAGATACCTGCCCTGCCAAGATCAGGGATGTGGTCTCGAGACCGGAAAACTGCAGTCTTGGTCTTGAATGCATCGGTCTTGGTCTCGGACCATCGGTCTTGATCTTGGTCTCGACTGCGTCAGTCTTGGTCTTAAAGGAACGGTCTTGTGATTGGTCTCCGTCTTAGGTTAGCGTTCTTGGTCATTTGCCGTATCAGAGCAATTTCTTTGATGTTTGTCGGTTATTTTTGATTATTAGAGACACCGTATGTTTAGGCCCTACGTGCTTGTTATCGATTTATGACGTGCTGACCATCTATATATAGGCCTAACTGGTTCTATGGACTAAAAAATGCATTTGCAATGGAATCAGCCATTTGAAAATTTGCTTTCACAAATGTCAAGGTTTTGGAACAATCTAATAATCATGTGGTCGGCCACGCGTAGTCACTGTTAACCTACAATTCCGAGTACAAGTAGGCCCGCACTATTCAAACAGAACGTTAATATACTTGTTCAGATGGCTTAAAGTATTTACCTAACATAGGCCTACATATGTATACTATAAGTAATTTATAGCGTGATATTCTCCGGCCGAAGCTAAGGACTGAACCGGCAAAAGTTCAGACTGGCCGGTAAAACTGTTTTCTGAACCATTATTAAGATTAGTATTTTTCAGCAATAAAATTAATTTTTATGCGTTTTATTCCTTTTTAGCGTCTTAATAGGCCTAAATTGAATTGTTTATAAAAAAAAGCATCGGTCTTGGTCTTGGTCTCGGACCCTTGGTCTTGGTCTCGAACCACCCGGTCTTGGTCTTGGTCTCGGACCACCCGGTCTTGGTCTTGGACCTCTCGGTCTTGGTCTCGAGGTCTTGGTCTCGTGCCCAACACTGGCCAAGATTCTCATGAAGACGCGTGTTGATGGGACCCAGTAGTCAAATAATGGTGTGATGTTTGAGTTATTGATTGCTACAGCCTCACAGGTTATTAATTAGTAACTTACATTGATGTCATTACAGTGGATAACTTTGCTGTGAAACGTTCACGCATAGAAGTAAGCTTACCAAATAAGATATTGTTGCCACCGCCCGTAAATTAAGAGTTAGCTTGATCATCAGCTAGTACAGCACACTACCCTGAAAACAGACAGAGAATGCAACGTACTGCTGCCAATCTTCGCCATGCAGTCAACCAGTTGGATTAACTGCAGAGACCACCACGAGGAGGTGTTGGCAAAGGTCTCCGTAGGCCATTCATTGCAGCTCTCAGGCAGTAGAAAGTCAGCACAAGTTTGGCATCACCCACAAATAGGTCAATTTTAGAAATTTTCACTTTGAGTTATTTGATTTTACTTGGATTGAAATGCAAGGCAAACATTGGAGCTGGGGCAAAACGCGAAAAGACGCAAATCAGAAACATGATTGTGAGCAGAAATAGCCAGAGAAAGTTCGGAAATGACATACTACACACGCATAGGAAAGACTGCGAATGAGTGAACAATGAGAAAACAAAGTTCGTGAGAGTAAAACTGAATGAGAGAAAACGGAAAGCGAGAGAGCAGACGTGGCAGTGATAGTGAAAGAGGGAAAAAGAGACACTTAGTTTGAAGATTGAGAAAAAACAAAAGACAGGGTTAGCAATTGGGTGTAAGAGATAGAGAGAGAAATAGATAATAAATGGAGATAGATTGATAAATAGATGGAAAAAGCAGATACAGAAAGAAATACTGCATAGACAGATAGATAGACAGACAGATAGATAGATTAATAGAGAGAGACATAGATGATATATGGAGATAGAGAAATATTAGACAGTTAGAGATAGATAGATAAAGCAGAGGAAGAGAGAAATTACAGATAGAGAAATAGATGAATTGATAACAAGATAAATAGATGCACATATTGATAGATGAATTGATCAATAGATGCATAGAGAGAGACATATAGAGATAGATAAGACTGAGAAAGAAATATTAGATAGATTGATTGATGCTTGAATAAACAGATCTATACATCGAATGATAGATAGACAAGTGTATCGAGAAAATTATTATTAGATATTCATACACAGAGAGAAATTGGTTAATATACAGTGCGATGAAGAAAATATGTCGTTTGGTTGAGTAAAAGTAAGACAAACATGAAATTGAAGTAAGATCAAAACTGAAATAGTATGGTCGCAGCAGTGGCAGTATACTTAAGAGTGAGAACTACTGTTAAAGCGAGTGAGAGATTGAGAGCATAATGTAGCAGATATTGTTTAGAGTAACTGCTTATACCCCTCTGATTTTAACGTCTAATAACGTTCAATCACAGACAACTAAGTCAGTTTAAAAGGCACCAAGTAAAAATGGAAAATAGTGAACTGCCTGAGATACTTGTAATGAGTGAACTACCCAAATGTACCCTGCTTAATATTATGCAAAGCCAGGGCCCTACAGAGACAATGTGACGCATTTGGCCCATCACATTTTCTCAAGCAAGCAGTTGGAAGGTAGTTCTGTGTTGACCTCATGTCTAAGGTGAATACAAAACTATCTTTGAACACCTTAATCAGATGAATGCAACATATTCATTCAACACCTCCAATTCAAAGCAGCCATCTTCAATAAACTGGTGTCCTGAATTTGGCTTTCGAGTGGCGCTTTAAAAGTTTTGAGAAGTTAACGATTACAATTGGAGTTACATGTAGCAGCATAATTTTTATACTGTATGCTATATTATTTTCATCTGTGCATTTAAATGGAATTGTTCACTTGTGGAGGAAATTAATAACCAGAACTTAACCAAAGGAGGATACTCGGATCTGAAACTGACGTATACCGAAACGGACTAAAGTAAGTGAAGAGTAAGACAGAAAAGAAAATGAGAAAGGAAATCTAGAGTAAAAACTGAGAGCAGGACAGTGAAACGGAAGTGAAAATCACAGAATGCACTGAGAATGGAGATGGAAAGTAATGAAAAAATCTGATGATGATGAGTACTTAGCCCTTGGACAGGTCCATTGGCTTATATGCCACCCACGTTTTACAAGAGTGAGGTGATTTTCCATTGCATTTCTTCCTCACAGACAATTCTGGGCAATCAACTTATCCAAGGTCACTACGCAGTGGCTTGAGGCAGATTCGAACCTGCGACCTTCCAGTAACACGGCACAGAACGTATACCTCTATACCACCACGTCCAACATTCATCTGTACAATGCTAACCTGGTATAAAGCAATTAATTATATAGCTTAGAATTCTAAAACTTAACTCAGTTCTTCTGTGTAGGCCTTCATATCAAGCAACGCATCTCCTCCTCCACTCATCTACTCTGCCCATCGCCAGCTCCTTCTCGGTCTCGTCCCATTACATCTCCAGTCTCCAGGCATCTCAGGTCGTCTTTGATGGTTTGCAGCCAGTTCTAACTGACAAAACAATAATGTAAAATATTATAAAGTTAAGAAAGGACATGAACTAGACAACAGGGAAAAAAGATGTCGAGTAGGATAGATTGAAAGAGAGCAAACAGTAGCTCTATCATTTGGTTGAGCTGCAATATCCCCCCAGAAAATTTTCAACGACAAAGCATAGGGACTATGTTGCTAAAAGCTTTCATCAAAAATCTCATTCAATTCATCCACGACAGGGAGGCAGAAGACAAGCAGAAGAGAAATTTAGCAAAGAGACAGGCAGACAAGACAGAAAATGCTCACTGTGTTTCATTATCCTTTTATCGACTTAATTAAATTTACTCAATTAAGGCACTGCTTAGATTTCTCTAAGTTTATTTACATTATAAAATTCTATCTGGCAGTCTCTCATTCTCTTTTGCTTTTCTCAACATCTGCTTCTCGCGGGACCTTTCGCACTGGCAGCGCTTCTGAACGGTTCACCTACAAGAGGCGCTTTGTAAATGCTTAAATACAACAAACATTTAACACGCACTGCACGCATAACAAAAACTATGTAGTAGAGGAGTTCATTTAATGAAAAGAGATGCATCTCTAATATCTAGAATTGGGGTGGACACACTGGGGCGCAGCACTGAGGGACCAAGTTCGAGACCCGTATCCTAAGAATAGGTAGGCCCTCTACGGATTACGGAGTGTCCGTATCCCCTAAGATTAACTTCTTTCCTATTCTTTCGCTAGGCGGCTGCGTTTGTTAAAAATCGTAATCGTAATCTCAACATTTCTACAGCGCCTAGAAAAGCGAAGTCGCAGGAACCAGCTTATAATATATTCCCAAAATTAGATGTATAGCATAATGGGCGCCCTGCGTGGCTGTCGACGGTTATATTCAAATTCTGTAGTGACGCGTTACCATTCGTTCACACTGTATACTTGTAATTATATTTGCACTATATAGCCAGCTACTTAGACACATTCGTGCACACATACATATACATACGTGCATAATTATAATCATGCGTCCTATATACACACATACAGTTTGATACAAACATGCATATATAGGCCTACTTTAAACGAGCTTATGATCTAACCGGGGAACAATTGTCCTAGTCGGGAGGGCAATTATTTGCGGGCATTTGCCAATTGTCCAGGGGATTGTCCGGGGGCAATTGTCCATTCCTTCTTCTCGTGTTCCATGTTGAAACAGCGAATGCTCCAAAGAAAATTCATGTTGGCACCATAGATACAATTATGGTTAGGACCATTGAAGATACATTAGTTTACACTCGTTCCCACTGATCTCGGTGATCTGCTCGTTCCAATAAGTGGTTTCAATACAACAGCTGCAGTGCTTGCAAAATGGCATTTTTTAGGATTTCAGCGTTTGTTTCAATTTTCAAAGGCCTTAGGTAACAAGAGGATTGTTCATCTTAAATAGTCTTAGTTTATTTCTCGTCTGTTGGCAATCGGACTTTTTTCTGCATTTGGTGTTACTTGACAACTCATCTGACACGACGCAGCGCTCGCTTGAGTGAGCTAGTTATCCGTATAATAGAAATTCAATTTGACGATTATGAATTTGAGCTTGCAAATGTAATTTGTTGGTACTCGGCTTTGAGCGATATTTTAGTGTCTACGCGCACTGAGTCTTTGGGGTCAACATATAGGCGCAGGCGGCGGGCACTGAAAGCATTTGTTAGGAAAAGAGAAACTATTTAATGCCGCCCATTTTAATGTCGTTTTCCCGGCCGGCCATTACATTATAATTGTTATTATTACTGCAGTTTTATATAGCGCCCTTTCAAGATCTTCTATTCAGAAGCGCTACCAGCCCAACCACAGTCAAACAGTCTTAAGGCCAGAAAAAACAGAGCAGATTGACCTATAGGTGTGAGATGCAATGCTACTGGAAGGCCATTCCAGGTCACCGGACCAGCCAGTGGCGCTGTCTGATAGCAGTCCTCGCATGTGGGACAAGCAACTCCACTTGCGCAGCAGAACGCAAGAAACCACAACGTTCAACAGTGACAGTGAGGCAGCAAAGTTCAATCAGGTAGAGGGGCGCCAGGCCCTCAATACAGCCCCGTACCAGTGCAGAGACACGGTAGCAATGCGCTGTGGGTAAGGGAGCCAATGTAGGACATCACGCATGTACCCAGAGACCCGGTCAAACCTAAGGATGCGGCCCACCAGTCGGGCGGCCGAGCGCAGGACCCTGTCAAGACATATAAGCCGACAAGCCGGGAGCGCATCATATATGGCGCTGCAGTAGTCTAGGCGGGAGACTACAAAGGAATGGACAAGCGTAGAAGCAGCATCTTGGGAGAGTTTAAACTTGCATGCTATATTTATAATTTTCTTGTTGGCACTGTGGTCAATGGAAATGTCGCAGTGTTTGGACGTAAAAAATGAGATATGAAGTATAGATATGAGCGCTCTTTTTAGAGCTTTCTTTTTGTTGGAGCGTTGTTGTCCGCTACTTCAGCCGTTTCCCAAGTTCCGAGACATGAATATTTTCGAGATAGCATAAATTTCTATAGAAAAGTTGAGCATGATCGAGTATCTCCAGGATAAGAATTGTCCTACGGAAAGGTATTCGTGCTAGGTAGGCATATACTCAATCACGCTAAACCGCATAAAACTGCACTAACCTCAATCCTTTATCTAAAAACTACAATAACCCTGATCCTAACCATTTAATATCTGTAGACTACACTAACCCTGACCAGTGGCGGATCGAGGGGGGTGCCATAGGTGCCATGGCACCCCTCCATTGATAAGTAAAAATACAAATTAATCAGGTTTTAGTTAAGAAAGTAAACAATATATTAAATAATCCACAAAATTAACCAATTTTGCTTTTTTTATTATATAGCCAAGTGAAAATACTCATCTTCTTGGTTTAGGCTACTTTTTTCCACCAAATAAAATTTCTAATTGGGATTTTTTCACAAAAGAAGGCTTTTAGCTTGAGGTCTAGTTTCCCGTTATTGACCGCTAATACGCTAATAATAGATTCACATAGTGTCATTGTCATTTATATAGAGCCTTCCAAGATACCTTCTCCGCGGCGCTCTCTGTAAAAACCTTTGATTTATATGACGTCAGCTGTCATTTCATGCAGATGATTTACACCAGTTAGCAAAACAATGAATAGTTAGCTGAAAGAGTTGTCAGTGGTGGGCCCACGCACAAGTGTAGAACCAACCAACGGATTCACTGTTAATTAACCAAGTCCAGAATCATCGAAAATGACAATGACAGAAGATAGATTGAATGTTCTGGCCCCGATCTTTATTCAAAGGAAAAGGACATACGTTGAGCTAATTCCCTCATTGACTGAGAAAACTTTAGGCAGATTCACCAGAAGTCACCATAGACTTGCTCTGACAAAATCTTACAGTAGGCCCCTATAAATGCTTTCATAGTCGCATTCAGATATGTTGGTGTTTTTAAAGATATGTCGGATTCAGTTTACTTTTTAACTTGATGTAATTAAAGTTGATATAATTAAAAATTAGCTTCTCATAATTAAAAAGTAAAGTATTGTAAACTGGAGACAGACTTCTCAGACAATCAGTCTAAATTCATGCATTCTTTTCTTCTATGGTTAACAGGATGATCATACATCCATGATCATAATATAAATAGTTAATGGTCAAATTCATCATTTCGTTTTATTTGACATATTTCTTAATTGTTTGTTTAATTTTATTCTTGAGTCGCTTTTCATGTGACTAGAGGTATGGAAAGTGGGAATGGTGAATGAATGCTAGCTCCTGCTGCTGGGGAAACTTACCCGACTCCTCTCTGATGTCTCACTGACCCCCGAAGACCCATATCAATAATTGTGGGGTCGTTGCGATCGGGCGCCATTTTCCCTTTTTCCCATACTACAAGCCCAACTTTTGGAGACTAGCACAGCCCATTCCAAATTCCTGGATCCGCCACTCATCCTAACCGACCCTCATGATGTCTAACCGACCCTCACAATGTCTAAACCTGACCCTCACATTGGTATTATTAAATGATATAGTAGGCCTAAGTCACATCACGGAGTTCCCTTCAGGGATATGTAGTAATGGAAGGCAATTGTTATCTTTGGCATGCTGTGCGGAAGGTACCATGTTTTCCAATGATACCTGACCCTAGCCATCCCTCGCGTTTGTAAGCTTACCCATGGTAATTCTGATGAAGACGTGCCATTTTGGTAAGCGATATGACCATCCCTGAATTCGCTCAAATGTAGTACTGCTACCTAAAAGACATCCCATGATACAATGCGCTTAGTAAGTAAGAAACGAGCATGAATAATAAGCGATGAAGACAATTTATTTTTTTGAAACAATCAATAGTGAAGGCTCCTAACATTTGGAAGGATGTTCTAATGGTTCACTACCTTTCAGAAATGAATGAATTTAAAGAATAAGTATCCAAAATGATGGCAAGAATGTTCTGGAATAGGTTCTGACATTCAAGGAAGCGCTTCCACGTTAAATCATTGAGGTAGGTCAATGTAGGTGGTGAATGACCATTACTGCTCTGTTCTGGTTGGCCTACCACGAGCGCTGATAGCCCATCTAGAACAGGTTCTTCACTCTGCCTCCCGCCTCATTGGCCACTTTTCTAAGTACTTTCCTGTCTGGGACTACATGCATGATTCTCTGAACTGGCTTCCCGTCTCGCAGCGCATCAGCTGCGCTGAGCTGGCGAGGCCTTCTTGGCTCTGCTCATACCTATCAGTGTCGGCCCTTCCACCTGGAATATACTCCCCTTAGAGATGCGACTGTTGCCAAGGAGCGTATGTTGCCAATACATGTGCCTCTATTTCACAAGTTGTTTAAGATTTTTTCAACATGGTTATGCTGGGAGCACCTTCAAGTAGACTTCTTTGGGGGCACTATGTTAAAGTGGAAGATATATATGAATTAGACTTTGATGTTGTCGTTCATTAATTACTTACTGAGTGCATTGCACTATGGAATTTGGCTGGTGGGAGGCAGTGCTCTATTTGAGCGCATTAGGGGTGGCCATCATGTTTACTTAAAAGGCACATATCCTTTTGGGATTTCCTTTATCGTAGCCAACTCTCATGATACCTAACCTCACCCGAATGAACCTGGTGACGCCCGGTAAATATGTGCTGCCCTAATGCTGCAGGTTTGCCAAAGGTCGTTCATACGTAACAGGCTTGTCAATGTTGGATGCCCATTCAAAGCTAGAAGAGTTGTGCAAAGACACCCTCTGAAGAGCAAAATCCTGTTGAAAGAAAACCAAAGGAGGAGAGATACTGTTTCAGTGAGTTGTGTTTCGGTTGAGAGAAAGGCAGCTGCATCACTAGGAGGGTGCATGGGGTGTGGATCACACCTTATAGGGGTGACAATAAAATGACAAGCTATCGACCTTAACTAGCTATCGGCCAATTTAAAATTTCTTCTTTCTTTGTAAGACTCTTTAATGTCTTGTGTCTCTCTAATTTCTCCTTATCTTGAGCAATCTGGATTCCTTGGTACTAACCTTTGGGATTCACCATTCCACAGAGACTGCCCTCGATGCCATATTTTCTGAGATCTATTCTGCTCTTGATAGGTCTGAAGTCGTCCTTCTGGCTCTTTAATGATGTCTCATCAGCATTTGACATCGTCGATCATGATATTCTTCTCCAGCTTCTTGAGACTTCTTATGGCCTTGTAGGCCTCTACTCTGTTGGTCTGCTCATGTCTTTCTGAATGAATCCAAATGGTGACTCCAGAACCCAATGGGTTCATGTTGACCTGGGTGTTCCATAAGACTCTGTTCTCGGTCCTCTTATTCATCCTATATGCAGCTGACATCTCTCTTTTCCCGATCTGTGGTGCTGCTGGTCGTCTCTTTGCTGATGATGTTTAGGCATTTGTTCATGGTCCCCATCATCCAAATTGCTATTAGTTGAGACTATTCAATCTCTTTAACCTTCATCACTCCTTGATGCCATCTTAATGCTTCTGAAACTCAATTTTTCTGATTTGGTACTGCTTGATATCATTCTATTCTCTGAAGAGCCCCCATCCTTCTCTTTCTCGTCAAGTGTTCACGATCAAATTGTGAACTTAGGAATTTTTTTTGAGAAAGCGAGAGAAATGAAACATCTTGTGTACCTCTGCTTCATTGACTTTGCAAAAGCTTTTGACATGATTCAACACGATCAACTATGGATAGCCATGATGGAGATAGGTTTCCCACCCCACCTCATTCAGCTATTGCGAAATCTCTACAAACAACAACGAGCTACTGTCAAGACTGATGGAATTATGTCGACATGGTTTAGTATCAAGAAGGAGTCTGACAAGGATGTAATTTATCACCAAGTCTGTTTAACATTCTGGCAGAGTAGGTAATGTGAAAAGCACTACTAGACTACCACATGAGATTCAGGATTGGAGGGAAGACTATAAATTACCTTGGATATACTGATGATATCGTGTTAATGGCCACTTCACCAGAGGATTTACAGGAGTTGGTGCAACGTGTTGAGATATCAGCAAACGAATACAGTATGCTGATTAACGTAACAAAGACTATAGTAATGACAAATAATAGCAATGAAGCACCTTTGATCAAGGTGGACAGATACACACTGGAACAAGTGGACTCATTTACACACTTGGGAAACAGAGTAACAAAGGACGGGGGACTGCGCGAGTGAGGTAAAATCAAGATTGGCTATGGGAATGTCAGTCATGTTTAAGTTGGCAAGCCTCTGGAAGAATAAATCAGTCAGTACTAAAACCAAACTGCGACTCATGAAGGTCTTGGTGTGGCCAGTAGCAACGTATGGTTGTGAGGCGTGGACAAATAAGAAAGAAGAAGAGAAACGTATACAAGCATTTGAGAACAAGTGCATGAGGAAACTGCTCAGAATTCCATGGACAGCAATGGTGACCACCGAACAAGTGTATCAGATGGCGAAAGTTGACTGCAAACTGTTGGGCCACATCAAATCCCGAAAACTGCGGTACTTCGGGCACATCGTGAGACAGCCTAAAGACAGTATTGAGAACAGTGTGATGTTGGGTATAGTGGAAGGAAGCCGAGGTTGTGGAAAACTCAGAATCTGCTGGTTCGACAATGTGGTCAATTGTCGTGACAATGACGATGTGACATGACATGAAATGTTCGTGATCTGGATGTGTAAACCCCTTGATGGGGTTTACATACTTTGTCGAACACATCTCTAACTCCACACGCTCCTTGTATTTTTATTTAAGACGTCTTTGGGTCATTCTTCATTCTATCTCCTAGTTCACTTCTTCTGTTTGCGCTTATACGCGTTCTCGAATTGACTACTGCAATGCTCATGTCATTGTTTGTCCTATGGTTCATCTCTCCCCTCAGTCAGTTATTAGGGCAAGTGATAGCTTGCTTTCCCCATTTGTCTTGCATCTCTACCTGTATGCTTGAAGATCTTCGTTGTATCCCTATCCAAGCTCACATACAATGTAAAATTCTCATTCTAATCTTCAAGGCTCAGGGCGGGTTCTTAATTCTCTGTACTAGAAAAGCTATAGCTCAGTCTTGATCCTTTGCTTCAATTGTTATCTCTTACTCAAATGTTCTTTATCCCTCTGTTCGCTCTAAAATTCTATCTGGCAGACCTCTCACGCTTTTCTCAAAACATGCTTCTTCTCGCAGGGTCTTGCACTTCTGGTTCAACGTACTAGAGGTGCTCTACAAATACTTAAATACAATGCAATACAAAATGCCAAGGTGAATAGTGCCGAAAATGAGATTTTTTCCAGGGTGAATGTCTGAGGTGATTTCCAGTTATTCCCTAGCTTTAAATGACATGTGTTGGGTCAATCACTGCAAAGGACATGCATGTGCTTGGGCAGAAAGCATTACTCAGAATTTGTATCAATGAAACTTGATATAATGTCTCAATAAATCTACTTGGACATTCTCCCAGTCCACCTATGGCCATGAGGTAGCTTTAGGGGAAGAATAGAATGAAGATGATGAGTTTCTAGGTGGAGGTAGTCTAGGTATTCAGAGGGAGCCTATTCCAATGGGTTCCACGACCGAGATGACGCGATGCTTTGTCAAGGCAGTACATGAGAAAGGAATGATAAGAAAGTCCTGCGCAGCAGAGTGCAGCATTCTTTGAGCACTGGCGGCAGCAGGATGGCATATGGTTATTTTAATGACAAGTGTACAGTAAAACACATGGAGAGCTAATCCCTCTGATCATAAAGGGCTAATGTATTGGCTTTTTGCAACATGTTGAAGACTGAAGAGAAGTCAAAGCAGTTGAGTTGAATTTTCCTGGTTTTGTTGGCATCAGTTCTTACACAGCTTCAAACCTTAGCATCTAACAATAATGTGCATACTGTCGTTTCTTGCAATCGTTTTAGACAGGTTGCCACTGATCATGACCATAGAGATTCACTGTCATGGTTTTTGTGTTTGATGTGCAGATCATTTGGCGATTTAACTCCAATGTCTGGTAAACGAAATGTTTCATCAGCAGGTGAAGTTTGCCTTCAGCTCCTTACAATTTATCTGTTTTTGAAATGTACAATGATAACAAAGATGACTGTGGTGATTGGGGCAACTGCAAGAATTTAGAGATGCCACTGTCAAATTGTTCGTATGCTTACTGGTAAGTTTCAGCTGCTGAGCCTGTGTGCTTCTATTGTTGATGAGAGTCCTTCTTTAGCTTATCTTAGCAGCAAAGCTTCTATTTCTATTGTTTGCACGAGTTCTTTCGTTGCTGCTCTGCCACCTCTAACTGGTCTATCTGGCAACCTAACTTGGATCTCTGTTATACATCTCTCTTCAACAGCATCTGATATAATGCATTACTTGTGTATAACTGGTGCCCTGCTCTTAACTTCAGAATAGAGTTTAAAAATTTAGTTTGGGATTTTGATTTTTTTTACAACAGACAGTGAGTAAAATTGTACTTTGCAGCAAATGTGGTAAAAAATTCTGTTATAAGAAATTAGGTGACCTTATTAGTAGGATTTGATTTTTATTAAGAACACCTATTAATAGGTGTTTTTTTTTATCTGTATAATGTCAATTGTTTTTGAAGTTCTGTAAATGTCGTCTTAAAACCCGCAGTGTAATATTAAGCTTTTCATCACCTATCCTTGCTGACTTGTTCTTACAGTTCTTGTCTAGATAGAATTTTGTGTAGAGTGATTCACTATTGCATAGAAAATTTTGCCAAATCTAAGGCCTCACACTCCAAAAAGGTTTTTTTATATTTTTGAACACTTAAGGAAGGTTATCTTTGACATTTTTTACGTCTATTAGAAAGCTGTTTTGAAGTACGTCAAGGTTTCCCAATTCCAGAAATTTTTTCAGCTTAAGTGCAAACAGTGCAACTTTAAAGTTGTTTAAAGTTTCATTTAGCTTATAAAGACATGCTTGAACAGTCTGTATAATCGGTATCAGTAAATTTAATCGGCACCAATGTTCAAATTTTTAAAAACTTTTCACAGCTCGCTTACCAGATCAATCGCGATGTCTTGTCAAGTGGGTCGCCCTGCTTACAAAATGAAACTGTTCTCTTGACCTTCTTTGTTGTATACTCCAATGAGTAGAGTCTAGTCTAGTCTCTTCCTTATATCGAGTATATTCAATACATGCAGTGCAAATTGACGTTGAAATGCTAATTAAATTTTAATACAATTTTGTTCGCCTTTGTGAAGTGAATCGCGGGCATTCAAAGATTTTCCAAAGTGTGTCCCACGACCAAAACGTTTGGGAAACACTGCCTCAAGTAGCGCTTAACCGGAAATCGCCTTGTACATTCGCCTCGGCCGAATATTGGACTATTCG
The DNA here is from genome assembly GCA_959347315.1 of Bimastos eiseni. Lineage (NCBI taxonomy): Eukaryota > Metazoa > Annelida > Clitellata > Crassiclitellata > Lumbricidae > Bimastos > Bimastos eiseni. Next base: position 28,074,400 of record OY365812.1, on the reverse strand, counting down.
GAAGTATTCACCTCAGCATTACACCCGCAAATAGCTAAAAATAAATCTTTTGGGATAAAATCTATTTTCATCACCTAAATTTAGGACTAACAGACTTACTTATAAGTTATTGATTAATTAAACAAGAACTTAACATTCTATTGAATTTTCTTTAAAATAATGATGTTAATTTATATGTTTTAATTTCGTTTTGTTGCATTTCCCAAGTGGAAACCAAATCAGTAATTTTCCCGCTTGAATTGGCTCCACTTACTTTCCGGTAAACCTTAGAGAGTAAAGACGTCGTTGATAACTTCATATTTCAAATTTTATAACAGGGCATTACATTTTTCAACAAATAAAGTTATTGAATAATAAATATATTGTTATAGCCTAGAGTGCGACGATACGCTATATGAAGGGTATTGTTATAGACTCTGCATTGACTAGATAGTTATCCGTAGCTGTGCACTTGTCAGGTTAACTACGCTTTGCCTACGGATGGTACTCGCTGGTAGTGGTGGCACTGCATGGAAGCAAAATACGCAACTGCTTATCAAAAGAAAGATAAAAAATTAATTTGTAACGAAATTATGGTACATCTATCAATATGTGCGAAACATGCATATATTGCCACTATTGCGTACCAAATTTTCAAGGCCAGCGCTGCCACTACTCGCAGGCCAGATTTGCTGCTACTATTTGATTCGTACCCGGATCCGGCAAATAGTTCATCCAAATACTCGGATTCAGTACTCGGTGGAAATTCTCTATTATGTGGAAATTCTCTACTCTGTGGAAATTCTCTACTCGGTGGAAATTCTCTACTCGGTTATGCCCTAGCCTCAAGTGACCTGAAGTTTTGAAAATTGTTTGCTTCTTGATGACTATGCTTTAAGTTGAATTTACAACTGTTTAGGCACTATTTGGGAACTGTTTCCTTATATGGCCTCCTTTAGGTTGGCCCTTAGCATAATAGTTAAAAATTCAAATTATAAAAGTTATTGCCTGACTCCTCAAATGGTTCTTTTCATGAAAAAATATTTGTAAGATTTCATCTAAATATTTTAGAGGTGGCTTGAGATTCTGAAGTTTACTATTTATTAATATCCATTGTCATAGTGCGCTATAAGAAATGCCGAAATCACATCTATACAATCATGCTGTAAATAATACACAGAAATGAGACAGTGAACAAATAATAGGACGTCATAAGTCGGCTCTGTTTGTGTCACAAACTGGAAACGGACAAAAGATCCCCTCCCCGACAAACCATGATGAATGTAGAGAAGCTGAGCAAATTTGTGTCTGCTAGGTATGGTGTCACTCAGAGGTGTCTCTTCTGGGGGTTTTTTTTGGGGGGGAAAGCTTTTCTATATATTTCTTAATGGTAAAGTACATTGAAAACTGAAACTGCTTCAGCCACATTTTTCAGTCGAGTCAATATTTGTCCAAAATTATTTTTATATTTATTAAAACCAACTGAGAGGGTCGGACAATAATATTTCATAACTTTCAAAATAAGGACCACTGACATGGGGCCATTGCATAATTACGCAAGGCTGAAAATGGCCGTTTTTAACCCATCCACCCTGTAATATATCATAAGTTTCCATAGACCCACCCACCCCTCTGAGCGTTACATGTTTATTTTGAACAAAACTCAGTGTAGTTTTATCTGGGCCGAATACAGTCCCAGGTCTCCAAATTTAACCTCTGTCAATGGTATATAATATTTAATATTTTGTTTGAACTTCGATTGCACCGCCACATGTAGGCTATGAGGCTAAGCGCTTGTTTAGGGGGAATTTATTTGCCAGGCCTACTAGCCTTGAGACTGAATTGTGAACTCTGGGGGTTTGCCCCGATTGTGTCTGTCTGAACTAACGCTGGCACCTCCAGACCTCAAGGAAGCGGGTCCGCCATTTTACGCGGTATCTCCGTTCATTTTTTGTGGTCATATAACTAGAGCCCTTTTTGCATGTCTGTCATCACGAGGTGTTTGACTAATGCGTCTTCAGATGGTGCGATTGGAAAGGGTGGTTGTTTTAATATCGAATCTAAAATTTTTCAAATTTCAGAAGTTAAATGTAGATGATTTGTCATGTCATTTGCTTTGACTTGATTTAACTTGACTTTGGTTTGACTTGAAGCCAATGGCGATCATAACATTGATGCATATCAAACGGACTTGATTTGCGGGCATATTGAATTTCGCCCCACCTATGTATGACATTTTATATTAACCCCGCCTTTCTGATATTATTCACGTTTGCTGAGAAATTTGGAGAAGAACGTTTTTTATAAATTTCATTTCGCCAGAGCGTTCCGTTCCTGAACCTTCACTACTCAAAGAAAAACTTGATTTTGGTTTATAGTTGAGATTGAGTATTTTTAATCAATTACTAATTAGTTTAAAAACAAAAGGTGTTATGTAACTTTCAGCTAACCTACCACCCCATAACATTTTGTAACGTTTTGTAGCACCCCACCCACCCTCGAGCGTTATGTAATTATGCAATGACCCCCACCATAGCCATCATGTCTGTCAGTAGTGGAAGCATTAGAATTTCCGCCAGTGAGAAGGAGATTTATGTAGAGAGCACACATATCTTCAGTTACTTAATCTAATTAAGTCATTATAAATTTAATGGTCACTTCACTTGTACAATCAGTAAAGGGCATTATCCATTGCCTAATTTCTAGTTTACATGTATTCCAGACACACTTATATCTGATATGACTCATCATATATTTCAGAATAGATGAAGTCATTAATGTGTGATTAAATAACAGGTGTGAAACAGTTTGAAAAGGTGTTGATTGCTAATCGTGGAGAAATTGCATGTCGAGTGATGCGTACAGCTCGTAAGTTGGGAATCCAGAGCGTGGCCGTCTTCAGTGAACCTGACCGCAATTCTTTGCATGTCGCTTTGGTTGGTTGTCTCTTGGCTTTCTATCATAATTCTATTACATGGGATTGACCTTAGGATAATTGTCATCATTATTTTCTTTTGTTGTTCCCAATAACACATTACATATTGCAATGTTCGAATATGTTTCATGGATGCAAAGGACAGACTTGGAAGAAACCAGAGTGCTGCCTTTTAGTGTCACCTATTGATATAACAACAAATTGATTTTGAAAGACAACTGATTGACATCTCTCAACTATTATTATCAGAGGAATAAAAGGGATTTGAGAACAAAACTCATACTTTTGTAGTCATCTCAATGCTGTGAGTCTGAGCTATGAAACCAAATGCAGTCTGCCATGTTACAACGCCACTAGGTCTAAGTGCCGTACATAAAGGCATCGGATCTATCCATTAGTTCTTTGATGATGAGATGTCCGTTTCCAGTTTGTGCATAATGTGTATAATTGTATATGGATGGTTATTATTTGTACTTGTAAAATTATTCCAGTACATGTCGTGTGTTTGCAGACATCTGATTAATTATAGAATATACTTATTACTTACTTTGGTACTTAACTGAAGCAACACTGTTTGTGAAATGTGTTGATTTGGCATATAAACTGATAAAAAAGACCGTAGGATTCTTGTTGTCACTTTTACGTAGAGTCATCCTTATTGCTGTGATTGCATGCAACATTTTTTGCAGCAGCTTCCATAAACGCATTGTTTTTTATTTTGCAAGTAGTCCATAGTTTCACAAATCTGACCTTTTGACTGAAAATGTTCAACCAAAGCTCAAAGTCACTGTTCATAGGAAATCTTCTCTTCTGATTGTTTTAAAAGAAGAGTTTCTTTGCAGCACATTGTGACATTATTAGACAAATTTACTAAGTGAGCTTAGCAAGTTTTCTTTATGCTGTAGGTAAATAATCCAGTTGATTTTATATTGCATTCTGAATGTCACAGTGATTGTGGGACATGGTTGCCAATTGATTAGAGCATGCACCTTGTAGCATGGAGCATTTAAGTTCTAGCCTCATCTGAGATAGTTACTGTAAGGCTACCTAAGCAAGTCCTTCACTCACAATTGTTCAGCTCTGTGGATTGGTCCTTTTTTTTACTTAGTGGCATTTTATAAGTGTGTAATAACAGTGGTAATACTAATATGCATTCACTTGAGCAGATTACTTCATTGTGGTTGCTGATTGATCTGATTGGTTGTGATTTTTAGGCAGATGAAGCATATTACATTGGCCCAGCTGCATCACAGGAAAGCTATCTGAACCAGAAACATATCATAGCTGTGGCCAAAGCATCTGGTGCTCAGGTCAGATGCTGTGTGTAATAATGATGGTTTAATGCTTTTCTGGTGATCTATTCTTCTTCTTCTGTCCTTTGCTGAATCTTCTGCTTCATCTCAGTCCATTCGTTGAAATATCATCATTTGTCTGTCTCTAGGTTTCATTTTGCAATGATCAAAGTTATCTCACATTCACTGACTTCGGTTCTAAGCCTAACCTTTATTGCTATATACTATTTCACACTCCTTCTGTCTGAATAGTATTTTTATTACTATTGTTATATATTTAACATGATTTATAGAGTGCAAGTTAATTTGACTAAATACACCGCATATAGGGTGATTTCATCTGCCTGCCAATCTTAGCCAACTCGCTTCGACCCTGGCTTTAATTCTTTGTGCTGATTGCCATGACCAAGTCTCATGCATTTGCTTTTGTTTATGACACAAACTTCCTCCCTGGACTTGCTCATTGCTTCGATCTTATGGGGCTAGCGGGTATTGAGCCCTCATCGTACTGATCTTCATGCTAGTGCATTACCATTCAACAATCTCCTCCGCGTTGAAGTGGCACTGAAGTAATATATTATGTGATGTCATAACTACAGAGCAGTAAAAGAATGCATTCACAGAGAAAACAGCCAAGACTTTTCATTTTAGTTTGATTATACTAATGTTGATTTGATTTCTTTTAATTGAATTCTTAGGCCATTCACCCTGGATATGGATTTCTTTCCGAGAATACAGAGTTTGCTGAGCTATGCCACCGAGAAGGCATTGTCTTCATTGGTCCACCAGCATCTGCCATTCGGGACATGGGCATCAAAAGGTCTGTGCTCAACACATTGGTCAATTGGAAATTCTAAGCTTAACTTTCTCTTAAATTTGTGTCTACAAAGAGTGATTTCCAAGAATTTGACCTTGAATATTTTCTCTGGTTTAACCAGTTAGGGCAAAAACAGCATACAGCTGGCGCATGAAGCACCCATTCAAACAGGCGAGTGGTGGTGAAGGATTTCGCCCGATCAGACTCTTGTTGGAAAATGAACAGGGTCGGAGCCATATACTCATTACATTACTGTGAGATATTTGGTCAAAAAAGCTGCTACATGGCTTTGGGCATGAGAGTTGTTGTACACTCCAACTTCTAATGTGACTTAATTGATCAGCCAACAATTATTAGTTATTACCAAGCTGCCAAGGATTTCTGTGTCATGGACAGTGTTTGGTTGTATGCAACTGAAGTCTAATTGCTAATGGATGAATTCACCTCTTGACTCCAGCTGTAGTTAAATGTTTCCCAGTTCTGCTCTTGTTGATCTTTTGCTGAAAGGTCTTTAGACACGGACCATACCTCACCTTACTTACCTTACCATAATTGCATTTTTTTCAGTACTTCAAAGGCTATAATGTCTGAGGCAGGAGTGCCTGTGATTGAGGGTTACCATGGTGATAACCAATCGGACAACCATTTGAAAGCAGAAGCAGAAAAAATTGGCTTTCCAGTGATGATTAAAGCTGTCCGAGGTGGCGGCGGCAAGGTAAGTAGGCAAGGTAGACATTGCGGAATTAGCGTTTCTGTAATAAGGGTAAGGTTATTAGCTTGTTTAACCCCTTAGTCATGAACCCTAAGGTAACTCGCCCTACAAAATCCATCAATATGCATCTATTTACTCACTGTATATCCCGTGTATAAAAATATAATACCATTGTAATGACGGCTTTCCATATTGTAAATTGGGTAATATGTAAGGCTGTCAAATAATTTTTAAATCATGACCCGGGTACCCGTCGATCCGCGCAGTCGAGTACCCGTCCGCACGGATATTTTTTTAGGAAATGTAGGGAATTGCTCATTTTTACGAAATGTCGGGCATCCGAGAATCGATTTCATTGCCCGGGCAATCAGCCAATATGACCAACGGTATATTTCTGGCATATGTTTGGATAAAATTGCCATTTTTACGGAACTTCGGGTACCCGGAAATCAATTTCACTAACCGGGTGGTCAGCCATGGTCGAGTACCCGTTGACAGCCTTAGTCAAATGTTGGGCGAGAAAAGTAAATTTAATTAGTTAGAAACTAAGTTCCTACTAATATTCGCATGAGAAGTCATGGGCTGTAAGCATATATATATATATATATATATATATATATATATATATATATATATATGCTTATCTCACAATGAAACACATTGCTTATTGTTTGAAGGTGATGGTTTGTCTGATTTAGATAGTGATGAATGGTGATAACAAACAAGTTTTAGTAATGTTATTGTGTCAGAAAATGACAGTTTATGTGGTGAAAAGATGAAATCAGGACATTTCAATGTTCAAGGGCCCATCCACATATTATGTATGCAAAAAATCAGATTTTTGGACCCCCCACCCTGTTGCACCCCGTACATTTCGTCAACCCCTTCCCATGTGTAGGTACATTTGAGCTCTACCCCCCATTGCAAAGGTTAAATAGCTAAAACATCTATAAGATAATGAGTTTACCACAGGCTATTTAGTTTTGTTAAGCATCATTTTTAACAGCTTAAATTTTTTAACTGTTATGATGAAATAAAACACTAACAACACTTGCATTTGAAACCGTTTTAATGCTACATAAATTGATTAAGCAGGAACATAGTCTGTGATTAAGTTTACAGTTCTGATTTTCATATTCTGTATTGTGGACGTCATAATTAGACAATTATATTCGCGTACGTACATATTTTCGGGACCCCTCCCCCCACCCTATGCACCCGTATGAGAAATGGCCGAAATTTTAAACCTCCTTCCCTCGCTGCGTACATAATATGTGGACTCACATGTGTTCAATTAAAATATTCTACTGGATCGAGTGGATTATTTCGATGTGTTTCGTATCAACAACATGCTTGACCAGATGGCAGATGGTCACTCAAACTAACAGATGTAGCATTTGTTCTCACCGTTTAGTTCTTGGGATGCTTGTGCCTGGGTGTGGTTTGTCACCCTGATTGAGTTTAATGAACGGTTATGCATATATATATGATTATATATGTGATATATATATATATATATATCTGCCTTCTCAGGCTGATGGTTGCCTCAACTTCCAGCACTCCCTTTGCAGTTGATGGATATGATTCAGACATCTCAAAGCAATTCAAGCCTTACTATTGGCTTATTCAATAGTGTATACAGTTAAAAACCCTTTCCATTATGTGCAATTGCTTAGTTGGGTTGGCCAAACCTACCTGAGGAGTTTCTGCACTCTGGTGTTCTCTCTACTTTCTAATACCGCAAATAAGCCAAGATACAGTGCATCACGGTTAATTAATATCCCTCAAATCAACAAAATTGAATGGAAAATCAGTTGGATTATGTGTCGCTTCTTCCTTCCACTCGTGACTTTCTATTTGTTCCTCGCATGCTACGGCCCAGTCCAAGAGCTTCGCCTGTGCTCAGCTTGAATTGTTCATCACAGTCCCTGTGCCTGGAAATACTAACCCTTTCACCTTCCCAGTACTGGGAGTGCCTTAAGACTTTCCTGTTCTCTGACCCAAGCACAGACGCCTGTTGAGAGTGCTGCCGATTTTGAGTGGTGTTATGCAGATGTTTGATTACATTACATTACTGCTGAGAATATTACCAGAGAAAGATTTTGATGTATTGATATTTGTTGTATGGTAGCTACAAGCCTATAGTTCAGGGATGGCGAACCTTTTGAGAGTCGAGTGCCAATTAATCTATTGTTTAGAATTTCAAAACATTTTGCGTGCCAAAAGCCGCCAGCGGCACCTGAGAAGCAGGGCCACTACAAGTAAACTAGGGGAGCAAGATTTTTAAAGCAATTATTTTTTGTTTTCAGTTTAATTGTATTATTAATTAACTAAAATAAAAGACTACATTTCATGTTAAGTATTGTTTGACATAATATTTAATTATAAAATCAACATTGTGAGATGAATCATGACTCGGTAGTCATTGAACCCTAGTGAGATTTCTGTTGTTGTACATTAGATGCCAATTGTTTGATATCCGGATCATAGTTTGTGTTCTTCAAAGAAATGCATGCCGCACTCATTTCATCAGTCAATCTATTGCGAATATCAGATTTAATAAAATTCATTGTAGAGAACAAACTCTCGCAAGAATAACTGGATGAAAAAATAGAGAGAATTGACCATGCAACATTTTTTAAATCCTGAAAAGTATTTGGCATTCTGTTCCACACTTTGAGAACTTCATTTTCTGCTGAAAGCTTTGATATTTCTCTGAGTCGATCTCGTTCAATTTCTTCTAACTGAATTCGTAATTCAACAAATTTCTGTTTCCAAATCGAGCTGGATTGAAACTCGACCAATTGCATTTCAAAATCATTTAAATCCATCCAATTGAAAATTTCCAAATTTAGATTTTCAAAAATAATTGTGTCTGGATATTTCAAAAATTTGATAGCTTCAAAAGATCTGAATTGTACAAATCGTGATGAAAATTGATTAACTGTAGCATCCAAGATTTCAACAAAAAATTGTCGATGTCTGTCAAAATCAACTTTCTCATGAATCTCCAAAGTACTAAAATGTAATTTTGTGTATTTGAAATATTTAAATTCATTCTTTTCAACATCGCGCTTAAATATTTTAAGTTTACCTTCAAAGGCTTTTATAATATCAAACATTATATCAACCGTTTTTCCTGCACTTTGCAGCTTAACATTAACTTCATTCAGATGTAAAGACAAATCCGTAAAAAACATTAATCTACTCAACCAGTCAACATTTGTGAGCTCTGTGAATTATTGTTTATTGCTATCGAGAAACAATCTAATTTCGTCAACACATTCCACAAAACGCTCAAGCACACGTCCACGGCTTAGCCACCTGACGATATTATACATCAGCAAACCAGAGTAAACCGATTCAACTTCTTTCAATAATGACTGAAATTGTCGTTTATTTAAGGCACGTGCTGCAATAAAGTTTACAACTTTTGTAACAACTTTCATTACTTCTTCAAGTTCTTTTAAACCTGTTTTTGCACACAACGCTTCTTGGTGGACAATGCAGTGAAATCCCAGCAATGAATGTCCAACTTCTTTAGTAAACAAATTTATAAAACCAGCATCTTTACCTGTCATACTGGGAACACCATCAGTTGTAACAGATACAATTTTCTTTAAATCAATATTTTTATCAGAAAGTTCCTTGACTACACACTTACATATGTCCATTCCAGTAGTTGTTCCAGGAAGATTTGCAAGCGCAATGAGCTCCTCTCGTATTTCGTCACCTCTTGGATATCAAGCAATAATAGCTAATCTAGCGGAAGACGTCACATCTGTACTCTCATCCAAGCAAATTGAAAATGTGTGGCATATTGATAAATCAGTTTTTAATTGATCTTTAACATTACTTTCCAATTTCATGATTCTTTCTTTAACAGTATTTCGACTGATCGGCATATCTTTGATGCGTTGAATAATTTTATCTTTATTTGAGAAATCATCGAACAGGGATGGCGCAAATTCCAGCCATGATTCTTTTATATAATCACCATCACTTAACGGTTTGCCATGCTTAGCAATAATTTTAGATATTTCAAAACTTGCAGCTACAAGATTAGATGAACTTTGTGTGAACTTGACAAAATTGTTTGATTGCATCTTTTTGTGTTTTAATTCTCTTGCTATGTATTCTTGCTGCTCAGCTTCGCTTTTTTCAAGAAGCCATTCATGTTTTGTTTCATAATGACGTTTGACTGATGATGTCCGACAAACAACACTTTCCGAGCACAGGACACACAGAGCTTTGCCTTTTACGTCTATGACCCCGTATCGAGCAGACCACCATTCCTGGAAGTCCCTGCCACTACCTTTGCTATCAAGTTTCTGTTTTTTAAATTTTGAACAAGACGTTATTTCTGTTCGTGACACCAACTTTTTTTATTTAAACAAAGTAAATTGAAATAATACTTATCAGATAGTCACAATTATTATTATTTCATTTTATATTATATTATCATTGTTTATTTTTTAATCTCAAAATTATCTGCTAATAACGTCACTAAATACGTAATTTTATCAAAATCAAGCTGTGATAGGCGCGTTAGCGATTTTGCTCGGTTAATGCTCATCTTACTCGGTGTTTGCACAATAGTGTTATTGAAAATACGAGGTGAGTCTCTATCATTTTAAAAATTACATTGGGATAAAAAGAAAAAAATTCAAAAGTAAAAAAAAACCAGAATATTCCATTTTTTAGATTTTTGTGTGTTTAATATATTATGATATGGCATGCCGAACAAAATCGTCCCGCGTGCCAAGTTGGGCACGCGTGCCATAGGTTCGCCATCCCTGCTATAGTTGTTAAGCAAGGAAATATGGCAGGTATTAATTAATGATTTCTGATTACATTTGTATTTATGTGTCATGCCATTATGCACCTTTCCCAAAGAGCCATGAAAATAATGTGTCTTTTTAATGCTCTGGATTATTTCAGGGAATGAGGATTGCCAAAGATGTGAATGATTTTGGAGCTCAACTAGAATCTGCTCGTAGAGAGGCGATCAAGTCGTTTGGCGATGACGTCATGCTGATAGAGAAATACGTAGATACACCCAGGTGCAAGTGATGAACCTTCTTCAAATTGAGCTTTAGACTTACTGCTGCCAGTGGTTCTTAACCTTATATCGGCATTCCCTAAGATTTTGAAACTCCATCTCGCACTACATTGCTGAATCCAAAAGGAAAGTACTTGAAATTTCAGGTCAAATTATCAGCTACTTCTATTTAATTAATTAACTAGTTACTAGTAGTATGATTAATGAACTGCTCATGGACACAAATGTTTAAAAAAAAAAAAGAAAATATATAATCAGGTCATTTCTATATTGTGACTGTTTTGCTTCTTGGTTTTGAGATGAAGAAGAGTGGAAACCCTGCTTTGCAAAGATAATTATGTTGTTGCTAATGGAACAAGTAGATCAAGTGCTTTCTTTGAACTGCTTGGGAATGCTGCTATTTGCAATGTCCAAAAAGTCACCCATGTCTTCACCTCAAAAGTAATTTTATTCAACTTATCATGTTGTATATGAATGATCATCTCTTTTAAAGGATCTTCACCAGCTTGCCACTTAGCTAAAACAGAAAGGGGTTTCTTATCCAACGGTCTCAGGCTTCCAAGACTCTTCCTGTTGAGAAATACCCATCAGAGGCATTCAGCAACTGATAAAGTTACGCCTGTATTGCTTCTGGAAGTAGGCATTCATCTTCTTTAACAGCTTCTTAATGGTCAAATTTCCCTTCTCAATATTTCTTGTGCACAGTTTTCTATTTGAGATTTGAGAGAGGTCAACTTTTCATCATATGCAATTAACAAATCTGGATGCTCTCCTCAAAACCCCAATATCTGAATCTCCACCCCGGGTTAAGAACCACTGATCTAGATGGTTCATTTCATACACTAACTCACTAGAACTTTAATCTACCACATCATGTGTAATTTGTTAAGTGCAGAATATTCTGAAAGCTCATTTTTGTCCCAAAAAGGAAGTTTTATTGTTATCATTGCACAATTAGTATAAGAAAATATAGATTTAGTGATCACTTTCACTTTAATAATTGTGCTAAGTGAGTGCTCATCTCTGTCTATTTAGCATCTTCAAAACCAAAACATACTGGTTCTTGCATTAAGTAGTACTTACTTGATCCTTTGTGCTTGGTGCATTATGATTATTATTATTTCTAAAATTATTAATGCATGCAGAATAGAGCTGTACCGACCATCCGATTAATCGGGCGGATTATAAAGATATTGGCAATATCGGATATCGGCAAGATAATCGGCGCCGATATTAAAAATTATTTTTTTTATTTTATAATATTATTTTCAGTCTATAAAAGCTAAATGACGACAGCAGCGTCACTGGGTCTGTGAAGGACGGCATTTCTTTCCTTTCCCATATCGTGTCATCGAGCCAATGGCTTCTTCAGACCAGTGGTGAGACCACCCACTGTGCTAGTATAGACCATGGGAATGTGTCAACATAGGTCTTGTGCAGAGTAAGTCTTAGTGCCTCTTATGGGCCAAGGAATGGCTGGCCAATTCAACAGAGAAACCGATGAATATACATCGTGGAGGCATGCCTAATGAATACATGCTAGCTGCCAATCGCCTGTGAGGCTGAGACTAGATGGGTTGCCGTTCCTTGCCCGTTAATTACTCTGGGCACAGTTCGACAGCGAGCGGTGTGTCTAATCTGTATTGCCTGCCTAAGATTGGTCCCCAACTACACGCATACGTTTCTTACGGAGCAAGTGTTTGCTTGTATCACAACAATAGGCAGTAGCAGTAGGTCTATCTTTTGGAACCGGACATCGTGGGAAACACAAATGAATAATCGGCAATAATCGGTATCGGCATAATCAGCAAAAAGTGATATCGGTACAGCTCTAATGCAGAATCACGCAGAAACACAAAAATGCGATCTGAGAAGACGTGGTCAGTCAGTTGCCAGAGATGTAGTGATAATTCTTCTACATTTGTTTGATGTGATTGAAAGATGGAGGAGTGTGGTTGTGTTGTAGACATGTTGAGGTTCAGGTATTTGGAGACCAACACGGAAACTATGTTTATCTCTTTGAGAGAGATTGTAGTGTCCAGAGACGACACCAGAAGATCATCGAAGAAGCACCTGCTGTCAGTCACATTATCATCTTATAATGATAATAAATGATGATGAATAAAGGTCATTTGCAGCTTTTTCCTTTTAGTCATTTTCCTAAGCTTGATGTAACCAAAGTAAGCTCAAGACATACCAGTCATTACACAGTAAGATTTATGTATTTCTTCATGCTTTCAAAATTAAAACTATTTGAAACTGTTATTTTATCTTAGTCTAATAAAAAATGAGCTTAAGAAAAATTTTGAAGTTACTGCGATGATACAAGGTTGCTTGTAAATCTTTAATTTATTTTCTATTGAAATAATTGGTTCCTAAGTTGTATCTTCTTAAATTATCAATTATAAGTAAAGTTATTGTTTTGACTGATGCTTTCGTCGGGGCTTTTTAAATACAATGACAAAAATCAGCTCTCAACTAAAAGACACAAGAAATATGATTTATCTTGCCCTATTGGATACTAAAGCAGTTGAACTCTGTCTTTCACCACTGCATAAGATATTTTGATCCTACTGTGTTGTTGGAAAGTACTAATTTTCTTAAGAGGCTGATTATTCTTCATTTTGATCACCATTTTTTCTTAATTGCATTTGTCGCTGTTTCTTGTGTCTTTAGGTTGAGATCTGATTTTTCTATATTCTGTTTTTAATGTGTTGCAGCCAGGAATTACCGAGCAGACACGACATCGTCTTGGAGAAGCTGCAGTCAAAGCCGCTCGTGCTGTCAAATATGTTGGTGCAGGTCAGTATAAGCATTCTGCGTAGAAGTCGATTACTGACAAGTCAATCAAAATCAAAATTTCATTAACTGAATCAAACAAGTAGTCACAGATGACAGTTTTTGATTGACTAATTCATCAGTTGCAGAAATCCACCTTTCAGAGCAATTCCTTGAACCTGCAATGGATTAAAAAATTTTTTGTAGGTTTTGACAATATATAAGTATTAGTCAGTCTATCTATTAGGAGTGAACAGTCGACCATTGAAGACCACAGTCCGCGAATGTTTGACTCGCAGATACTTTACGGTCAACTGATCAATAGCTGAGTGTTACTTTGTGCTGTGATTTAGTTTGTCAGTGTTCTTTGTGCCAATTTGGACCAGGAATTGAGTTTGTGCTGTTTGATTTTCAACTACTTCTAACTACTAACTTCTGTGTGATATTAATTCTTTGCTGCCTCATGTTGAGTAAGAAGCCTGTTTAGGATATGTTATAACAAGATTTTGTTTTGATTTCGATTTGCTTGAAAGCCAGTGTTTGTAGTTGTGCGGAATGCTATGCCACTTTGTCTGGTGCATGTTGTTTGTTAGGTACAGTGGAGTTCATTATGGACAAGAATGAGAATTTCTATTTCATGGAGATGAACACAAGACTGCAAGTGGAGCACCCTGTGACTGAAATGATCACTGACACAGACCTCGTCGAATGGCAGATTAAGGTTAGATCATTACTGTTCAAGATATCATTTTCATGATCGTCTGCTCCCTGGGCTGGCAAGCTCTCTCTGTTCCATGAGTTAGGACAACTATGGCTCAAACTGGATCTTTTGCCACCATTGGACCTCCCTGTGTAATTCCCTTCCCTCATCTGTATGTGACATCAGTCTTTTATTGATTATTATTTTGTTTTTTATTCTGTTTGATACTATGCGACTCCTAATAAAATTATCAACTGCATGTCATTATTATTGAATTGAATTGAGTGCAGTTCTAGGCCGAATTTCATTTCTCAGAGTGCCTGCTGCTTTCATAGCGACAGCAGCAGACGTGCATGAGCCAAGTTCCTCAGCACTTCTTCTGACAGTTGCACAGAATACTGTTACCAAGGCCTGCCGACTCAGAGCCTCACGCGTCGTATGACATGTAATCGAAAAATGTTGCATGCCGGGATACCTTGACGGTAGTATACAATGACGGATATAAATATCACGATCTTACAATTAAGATTATCGTATCGTTACCATTTAGAAAATGGTAATTATGCAAACCAGCAAACCACCCAGCAAACAACCCACCCTCCAAATCACCCACCAAATAACACACCACCCACCAAAACACCCACCAAACCACTCAACCAAGACGCACACCAAACCACCCACCAAACCACCCGCCAAATAACACACCAAACCACTCAACCAAGACGCACACCAAACCACCCACCAAACCACCTGCCAAATAACACACCAAACCACTCAACCAAGACGCACACCAAACCACCCACCAAACCACCCGCCAAATAACACACCACCCACCAAACCACCCGCCAAATAACACACCAAACCACTCAACCAAGACACACCAAACCACCCACCAAACCACCTGCCAAATAACCCACTACACCACCCACCAAACCACCAACCAAAACACCCAGCAAACCACTCAACCAAGACACACACACCAAACCACCCACCAAACCACCTGCCAAATAACCCACCACACCACCCACCAAAACACCCAGCAAATCACCCAGCAAACCACCCAACCTAGACACACACCAAACCGCCCACCAAATTCCCCACCAAAACACCCAACCAAGCACCCATCAAAGCACCCTTCAAATCACCCTCCAAACCACCCACCAAACCACCAAACCGAAATAGCCATCAAAGCACCCATCAATTCATTCACCAAAACACCCATCAAACCTCCCACTAAGACACCCATCGAAGCACCCTCCAAACCACCCATTAAGGCACCCATATAAACACCCATCAAATCTCCCACCAAAACACCCATAAAAACACTTGTCAAAGCACCTATCAAATCATTCACCAAAACACCCATCCAAGTACTCATCAAACCTCCCACCAAAGCACTCGCTAAAGCACCCATCGAATCACCCTCCAAAACACCCATGAAAACACCCATCAAGGCACCCATGAAATCATTCACCAAAACACCCATCAAACCTCCCACCAAAGCACGGTCCGCTAAAGCGCCCGTTGAATCACCCTCCAAATCACCATAACACCCATATGAACACCCATCATATCACCCACCAAAACACCCATAAAAACACCCATCAAAGCACCCATCAAACCTCCCACCACCAAAGCACCCACCAAGCCTGTCATCTCTGTGCGTGCCTCCGCTGCATTTGCAGAAATTGCAGTTGTCCGTCAGCGCATCCCAGAATTCCCGGAAATAAGATAAACAAGCGCCAGACTGAGTGGTCATTCTTTTCGTAGAAATATGCTTAGACTGTTACCCTGATTTTATGAAGTGATCAGTTATCAGTGATCTGGAAGAAATCTAAATCCAGAGACACACATGTTGTGGGAATTGTTTCATTGCACAGACAATGATTCAATTGCCACCATCAGTGCATTGACAACTTTTACAATTTGTTAGTCTGATCACTATGTAGTGCCTCCCTTAATTATACTGGTATAATACCAATGCATTTGGACTTAGCAGCTTAAAGACAAAGTAAAAAGATACCACTTTAGATGTTACAAAACTTGACGAATGAAGAATTGGAGTTTTGTGTATGATCCTTGAATATTGATGTAATGATCACTTTAAGCAACATCCATCACAATTTTGGAAATGATAGAATTAAAATATTGTCTTAACATCTTAGGCACCATTTCTTTCAGCAGCTGTCTTAATGATGATGATATTTCAGAGAAATTTGCATATAACTTGTATGGCTTATATATAAATTGGCTGGACTAACATCTAAATGTCCAGACTTAACCACTCGCTAACTCAAACGGTTTCCTATGCTTGTGTCCTTTCTCTTGTGACACTGGACTATTGCAACTCAATGCTCCCTCCAAGATGTCTAGTTGCAGGCAAAAGACTTTAAAGTTGCAATTGTTGTCTTTTCTGATGATGATCTTCATTTATTTTTAACTAAACAGAATTACGTTGACACTCCACTAACCAAGTGAGCTTTCATAGCTTGGGACTGCTTTACAGTTGTGTCCCTGTATACAAGGCACTTATTGGTTTAACACCCAACTGCCTTGCTTACTTACAGTCCACTTATGCTTCATCTCACCAGGACAGACTTAACATATGCTTCCTCTGGCCAACTGTTTAGTCCAACTGACCAAAAAGACATGTCATTTCCATGCATTATGACATACTGGTCCTCTTCTATGGAATTGAAATGGCAGGGCCTGAAGTATTGGATAACACACTGAGGCACATAGTAGAAGAACCAAGTTCGATATCTGTATTCCTGTAAGGTTGATTAGTCCTTCTTTCGCTAGGTGGCGGTATTGGCGCCTTGTATGGCTGCCAACAGTTAAATTTTACTCTCGTAATATATATTCATACTGTACACGTAATCATAATGTGGTTTTTCAGTTTGAAATTAAATGGAAACTATTATTATTATTATTAACTGCCACCAGTTCATGTAGTCTTTCTCTTCTATAATTATTTTGCATATGATTTAAGGCCCATCTTTTTCAGCTACTTGCATTTTGAGGTGCAATGCTAGAGTTGCATAGCATAATTTTTTATAAATAATTAATTTGTGTAATAATAATGAGAGTTTGCAATAGTTTTTGTTGAATCTGTTACACCACTGGTTTGCCATCAGGTGGCAGCAGGTGAGCCATTGCCTAAGCAGCAGAAGGACCTTCGTTTGTCTGGTCATGCCTTTGAGGCACGTATTTACGCTGAGGAACCGGAGAATAACTTCATGCCTGGTGCTGGACCATTGACTTACGTCTGCACGCCTGAGGCTCAGCCTAGTGTTCGCATTGAAACAGGTGTCAGGCAAGGTAACTGTCTTTCTCAATGTGGTCAGCACTCAAAAATGGCTTTGTGCTTTTGATCACCTGTTGGCAGTGGGTTGTAGTCATTGTTGTTGAATATTAGCATGATTCAACATTTGTTTCTTAAAATCTTGTATCTTACATCATGGAGATTGAGTGGAAATGTTGTTTTGTATCTCTCTAAATGGTGCTTTGGAATAGTGATTGTGAGATCTGCAATTAAGGCTTAACAGACCGTGAACAGTTTGTGTTTAAATTTGTATTCTGTTGGTTTCCCTTGATATTCAGGTGATGAAGTATCTGTGCATTACGATCCCATGATCGCCAAATTGGTCGTCTGGTCAAACGACAGAAGCTCAGCATTGGTCAAACTTAGACAAGCTCTCAGGCATTATAACGTAAGTATACAAGAGGAAATTGGGTTTCACTTACATCTTTTTACTTTTATTCAGGCAAAGGCATGTGTTGTTGAACAACAGTAGGTCTGACAAGCACAGAGATGAAGTCCTGTACTGATGGACCTGTCTGCACAAACAGGTTGATAATGGGACTAAATTAAGAGCAGTGAGATTGTTATATGAACCCATTGAACAGTGAGGAGGAGGACTCTTGCTGCATATTTGGCAGATACTGCACCAGCAAAGTAGTTGATCAGAATCATCATTGCAAGGGTCAGCTACTGAGACTGAATCAAATCTTTGGGTTACATCTACAATAAATCGACTCTCGTCGCAGGTGTTATCACCAGCTGCAATCTTGACTTGACATCTTGATTGCAGTTGAGACCTGGCACCAGTCTTTGTCTCATGTCCTTTGCTGGTACTAACCTCCAAGGCTTCATATCTTTGATGTGTCATGTAATTTAAGGTTTTTTACGAAAACATCAAGTGGACAAAGGGCTGACTTTTTCAATTAGTCTAGTTTGTGGACAGTTGAATCATACTTGTTGCAACCTTTAACACCTTAGGTTGTGCTTAGCTCAATTTCTACATCATATGTATGTCATCTGATTGGCTAACTCAAATGCTTAAACAATAAACAGGTAACTTTTCTAAGATTGCCCTAGCTCCCAGCACTGAATTATGGTCTCAGTCATGGAAGCTCTTGTTCCAGCCAGAAATCAAAAGTTTCCACGTGTTTAAATTCACTTGCAAGCTTCATGACCTTGACCAGTGGGTTTTTAGAGGTCATGTTTTAACAATACATGCATAGCAAGAGACTCAAATGACTTAGTTACATCTTTGCATTCACCTATAAGTTCTAATGGTACTTAATTGCTATCTTTCGACTTGTAGGAAAGGGTTCGTTCAGATTAATGATTGTCTGGTGTTCACAATGAAAAGTTCCACCAATCTCACAACTCGTATTTGTGTACTACTCTTCACAATGCCCTTGCAAAAGTTCTTAACAACTGTTTTGTTTGTAACTTGAATATATTGATGGCAAATTGCCATTTAGATTGTAGGCCTCAATACAAATGTCCAGTTCCTCGATGACCTGGCTGGAAGTGATGGATTCATCCAAGGTCTTGTCCACACAGGGTTCATCCAGCAGCATCATGATGAGCTCTTTCCAAAGCGGACTGTGTCAGATGAACTACTCTGCCAGGCTGCAATCGGCCTTGTTCTGCTTGAAAAGAAAGGACTTAAAGCTGCACTGCCAAGATTTGGTACCATCTCAAAAATAATTAATGGCTTGTGAAGTCACAGGTAAGGCAAGGTAATTTATAAAGCTAATTAATAATTACGGAAATATCTTCATCTTGTTATTTCATTGCAAGTCTGGATGTAACCTCAGAACAAACTACAGAGAGGTCTTGTCGGAGGAGTTACAAGGAGAATTTAGACACAATAGGCTTTGCATAAATCTTGAATTTGACTGTCACAGCTCAAACACTCTTTAAAGAATGCTGCACCTGTAAATGTTCAAGGATTTTCTTCAATCTTTGACATTTCTGAAGTACAACTCTTAAGTAGTAAGTAATTAGCCTTATTTGCATTTGATATGCATGCATCATCAGATAAGGTTGATGTTTTCTATCAGCTCTTTCTATTATTGTTTATTCTTCATAGCTAGTTTTGCAGACAAAAGAATTGAATAAGCAAAGACAAAGATCAGATTATATTGTCACAAGTAATTCTTTGAACATTTTGAGGTCTTCACAAGGCCTCTGTTACTGTCTTTCAGACAAGTTGCTAATTTGTTACACTGCACTTTGATTCAAACCTCATACACCCTACAGGGCCATAAATAAGGATGCTTTTCTCGTTCAGAAGCCCTAGCCTTACCAATGATGAAAATAGAGTGGAGGTATTCTATATTGTAAAGAATACATCCAAGAGATCACCAGCATCGTACCCAAATGATCATCCTAGGTGACTCCCGCAGTTCTTGGGTACATGTTCAGTTTTGCGTACCTCAAGGATCCGTACTGGGTCCACTTCTATATATCATGTTTACAGCTGATATTCCTCACCTTTTTGAAAAGCACTCGACTTCAGGTCACCTCTACGCTGATGATGTTCAGGCCTTAATGCATGGCTCCGCTTCCAACCAACTTGCTCTTTGCCAATCTATTGAATCACTCTCTGCTGATCTCAACTGTTGGATGTCCTCAAACCGTCTCTCACTCAATTCTTCCAAGACTCAATTGATCTGGTTGGGCACCTGCCGGCAGCTGCTCAAACTTGATTACGCTTTACTTGCCAAGCGGTTCCCTCAGTTTAGTTTCTCTACAAATGTCCGCAATCTGGGCGTCACTCTGAACAGTACTCTATCCTTCTCTGCACATATCTCTAATCTCCCTCAGTCCAGCTTCTATCATTTGCGGCAACTACGCGCCATCTGACGATCTGTGTCTTCGACCATTTTTTCAACCATGGTTCATGCCTTCATGCTCCCGCATTGACTTCTGTAACTCATTACTCATCGGCCAACCAAAACTCAGCCTCACTCTGCTCCAGTCTGTACTCAATGCAGCTGCTCGTTTGATCGGCCGTCTCCCACGTTTCTCACATATTTCTACTTTCATGACTCGACATCTTCATTGGCTTCCCTTGACTGATAGGATTCATTTCAAAGTTTTCTTTCTTACATTCAAAGCATTGTTGGGTCAAGCTCCACTCTATCTATGTGATCTTATCAGGAAACCTATCTCAGCTACCACCGGATGTCCTCTCCGTTCTTTAGACCGTCACGATCATCTAGTACCGCAGTGTAGAGCTGCCACAGCTCAACATCGTGCCTATGCCTCTGATGGCCCTCCGCTATGGAACAGCCTTCCTGCTGTGACTCGTGCTGCAATCTTATCTAGTAGCACAACTGTTTCTGCTCGTTTTCTTAAGACTTTTCTTTTCTCTAGGGGTTTTTCGCACTGGGAGTGCCTCTGATTAGGTTATGCTGTGAGAGGCACTTTATAAATCCATAAATAGAATAGAACTGCTGATGCTGATTATTATTATTAACATATGATTTTTATTGGATGTGTATTGATTGCACAGTAAGTATGTTTAGGATACATATCTTATATAAGGTTAATATAACTTAAGCAGCTTTGAGCCATGGTAGTAGTCAATCCCTAGATTGACAACTATCTGTGGAATACAATGCCATGTGCTGTGCATCAACTTCTATCCTTTGGTGTTCAGTTAAAGAGCGCCCACACAAGTTGGGTGGTTTAATAAATGTGTGTGCCATCATTAGTTTCCAGTGTCTGTGTTTGCATCTCCACCCTTGGAACCATGCGCGAAGTAATTGATGTTCCTGTAGCGTGTTTAGGCCACTTGGATGCCTTTACCTTTTTTGCTGTTTTTACAGTCTTGACTATGTTACTTTTAGGGATTTGATCAAAGGAATTTTGAACTAAAATATCAGTGGCAAAGCCTGATTATGAGTAGGGCTGTAAATTTTTCGCGGTCGAAAATTGAGAAATTTGCGACCAAACCCACAAAATTCGCGGCGTATTTGCGGTCAAATGTGTAACATATTAAATAAGTCAATAACTGAGTATAATCAACGACCATTCATGCTGTTAATGGCGGGTGCTGTTGTTGCTGTCTGCTTTGCAAACACAGCTGAAAGAGCAGGTTGCAATTTTTCCCTTTTTGCCTTTCGACTCTCAATATTCTGTGCTTTAGACCTACGTCTGTGAATGGTGCTTAGGCCTATATAGGTGCTTAGTGCAACTTAATTTCTCTCCTATTAAATTCGACGGGCACATTTGCATGTTCTGCAAAATAGTAGATCGCCACTCACCTGAAACGTACTGTACTTAAACTGAATGTCTTCCCCTAGCCACCGAATGTTTTCGCACACGAAATTGTAATGACTGTTTAGAACCTTTGCCTTAACCACATCAAAAGCACGAACGTGACAAAAGCTGTAAAATTCGCAGCATAACTTCAAAATTCGCAATAGTATCTAAAATTTGTGAATTTTGCGAATCCCGCGATGACCGCGAAGATTTACAGCCCTAATTATGAGTTTGTATTTTGTTATAAATGATGTGAAATAGGATGTTTCTGCATCATTATTTCAGATCCATTTTCTCCTTTTTTCTTGGCCAATGCTACACAATTCAATCACAATTACAGTCGCAAGATATCATTCAGTAATAATGGAGAAGAAGGTTAGTTTATTCTCGCTATTTCCATGAACTATTTTTGGATTGGTTTTTGGTGGGCCATCTGTTGATGCCTTGTATTGTATTGTATTGTATTTACCAATTTCTATAGTGTTTCTCTCAGTACAACCTAATTTGAAACTTGTGCTCCCAGTGTGAAAAACCCTAAAAGAAAAGAAGTCTTAAGAGTACGGGCAGAAACAGAAACACCCGCAGGTAAAACCAGAGAGCAAGTCGGAGAGAGGATATCGTTTTATGGAAAGGGCTGGCTGACAAATGAGTATTGGGCAGATGCCATCCGAGACATCCAGAGGTCATGTCAGTCTAAAGAATGAAGAGAATGACAAGAGACAGCCGAAGGAGTACTGCAGATCAGATCAAAAAGATATTGTGGCACCTGACCCAAAAATGCTCTGGAAGTAGGAAAAAGAACTTAAAACCAAATGTGTGCTATAAGCCAGTGTAAGTGCTCAGTTATGAAGGCTGAGATGTGTGAGAAGCGAGAAAGAGGAGACAGACGAGATTTTGGATGACCAACAAGTAGCGAGTTACAGTAATCTATCAGTGCGCAAACAAAAGAATGTATCACAGAGGCAACAGATCGCTTGACAGCTTGAAGACATCACAGGTGACAGAAGCTTGCCTGAGAGAGACTAGATATGTGTTCATATGTTTAGCAAACGAAGGAGTGTTGTCGATTGTAATGCCTAAATTTCGAATGCCTTTTGCATTAGGCTGGCGTGATGGAAACTACTAATTAAGATAAGAGCGTGACTACTGTTGTTCTGCCCTTCCAATCTGTCGGTGTGTTTATCAGATCTAAGCTGAGCAATGTGCTTATTATTATAAATACAAGTGGTTACATATTTCATACATACAGGCTGTCCATTTCACTGGTTAGGACACTGACTCATTACAAACAAGTCGCTGGCTCATTACAAACAAGTCTAGTGAAGAAAATACTTCTTTACTTATTTACTTATAATAAGCAAGAAGCTGATTGCAGACAATTCATTTTAGAAAGTTGCTCTTTAACCAAGTTGTCAGTGTAAATCAATGAAATGGGGAAATGCAAATGAATGCTAGAATAAAACATATTTACAATGATAAGCAGTTTTAAATGATAAGTGTGACGCGCGACACTCTGGACAATGGCGCTATATAAAAGTCATCGATCGGCAGCACAGGCGTGGGAGGACTACGGATGAGAATGTCTACCTGAAACCTGAAAAAGGAGACCTCAATGGGTTTCGCCGGAGGCAGACGGCCTCAATACAGACGGCGAGAAATATGCAAATAGCAACGGAGTGTCAAGCAACGAAACCCAACACCTCGAGGCAGATGTCAGAAACGACTGCCCCTTCCATCTCTACGACCCACAGACAAGAAACTCATGAATTAGTTGAAGATTTGGTCTGGACCGGCTGGTTGACACGGATCATGAATAGGGGACAATTCCGATACGAACGGTGCAACCCACTAGGCGGTATAGCTGTAGTGATGTAATTCAATGACACTGACAAGGCCCAGCCATGACAGCCGCTAGTCAAACAGTAACTGGACGCCCCTAAGGATCTGACGTTACGCTAGGGACGCCAAGACCCAACCAACCAAGTTTTAGTACTGGTTTCTGCAGGTGACCTGTCGTCCAATCGAGATACGAGTTTTGTGTTTGGGATGACGAAGAAAATCGCCTCTAGGAGGGTTCTTATAGTATAGCAATGGAAGGAACAGGGACTTGTTTTCGGAACTGAGACGCTAGGTCGTTCTGACGATAAGGATAATCAACGTAGTTGGGAATCCCGTTTCCAACGTAAACCAGGGAAACATTTCAAAAGGACACTAATAACTCCAGTAAGTGTAGATAGGATGAGTGGTTATATATATTTAATTAAATATACATATTAAAACCATCAAGTGTGTCGTGTTGCTGAGCTTGGTGCAACGCGTCGTAACATTTCCTTAGACCCCCCCACTCACCTCTGAGCATTACGTATTTATTTTGAACAAAATTCAGTGTAGTTCTACCTGGGCCTAAATAGTCCCAGGTCTCCAAATTTAACCTCCATCAATGGTAGATAATATTTAATATTATGTTTTAATCGATTTCACCGCCGTGTGTAGGCTATGAGGCTAAACACTAGTTTAGTGTAAATTTATATGCTAGGCCGATTAGCCTTACAGCCTAGCTTCACATGGAACTGAATGTTGAACTCGGCGGGTGTGCCCCGATTGTGTCTTTCTTAATTAACTAACGCAGGTATCACCACATTCACCAGACCTCTTTAGGATGCGAGTCCACCATTTCGCGCAGCAGCTCCGTTCGTTTTTGATGCTTCTAACACCAAAAAGACAAATGCGGTAACTAGTACCGCATTTGCACGTTAGGCCTAGTTGTCACGAGGTGTTTAACTAATACGCCTTCAGATGATGCGATTGAAAATGGCGATTGTTTTAATATCGAATCGAAAATTCTTAAATTTCGAAAGTTAAATGTAGACAATTTGCTGTGACTTGATTTAGCTTGACTTTGGTTTGCTTTGACTTGAAGCCATCAGCAATTGCAATATTGATGCATGACAAACGGACCTGATTTGCATATTGAATTTTGCCCCGCTTTCGTATGACGTTTTAAATTAACCCCGCCTTTCTGAAAATATTCAGGTGAGCTGAGAAATTGGGAGAAGAACGCTTTGTAGAAATTTCATATCGCCAGAGCGTTCCGTTCATGAACCTTCACGACTAAAGGAAAAACTTAAAGTTTGGTTTTTAGCTTAGATTGAGTATTTTTAATTAATTACTAATTAGTTTAAAAATGAAAGGCATTACGTAACTTTCAGCTAACCCACCCACCCACCCTCGTAACTATTCGTAACGTTTTGTATCACCCCATCCACCCACCCTCGAGCGTTACGTAATTATGCAATGACCCCTTGTGCTCTTACTCTCTTTGCTCTAAAGTGAACTAACTTTAGGTATATTGGGATTGTACAACCATTTCATTAGATGTTTGTGAAGGGGCTAAACACATTAGAGATGCCAAGAGATACCATTTCTTACTTTATTTAAATCTAGTTTATATCGCTGACAAAATTTAAATTGCCAGCCTTCCATAATTATGTGCTTTATGTTTAGAAAAGTTGTTGGAAGTGATTTTGGAAAGTCCAAATCGGTTTACTTTGAAGTTGAGTGATGTATCCTATCATGGAGAAGGTTCTCTGGAGTTGGTGGGAAATCGAACTGTGCTAAACTGCGCTCTCAATGGAAAACTCTCAAAGGCAAACATAGTTATGAATGGAAATGTGATTCATCTGTTTGGAAATGTAAGTTTATTTTTTGTGTAGTCGCATTTCTGTACTGCAGGAAGGTCAATAAGTATAATGTAATTGTAATTTATAAACTGTAATTGGGTCATGATAGAAAGACTATTAACCACATTTAGATTACAATTGTTTAATTAATGTGATGCGGTCAGCAAAATATACCTCAGGTTGTTGGCGCACAAAATGTCAGCCAACATAGAGTCCAAAACCAGCAAGACTGAGAGACAAAATGAGTCTGGTTCAAAAACTACAAAAGTCATCCCTAGATGAAATCAAAACCTTCAACATATTGAGCGACCGGTACTAAAAACAAACAGGACTGAGATGAAAACTTAGTTTAACAGACGATTTATGTCTGTCTTTTCATTGTTTATTTTAAATCCAAAAGTTACCATCGTCATCTGACATTAAAGGCCATTGATGACAATTCAAAATTATGTACAATACAGTGAAGACAATGGAGTCTTAAAGGCACCATTTGAAGGTGTCAAAACATTTATTTACAATTCACTAATATTTTTTTTAGCATTATATCTCTATAAATAAAGAGAGAATTCTGTCTGTCTGTCTGTGTGTCTCTGTCCGGCGATGCATTTGCATGAACTATTCACTCGAAACCTTCACCGTTGTCTCGGGGAACACCTGGGACACGCTGTCGAGGGGTTCATGAAACCCGCGGCCGCCCTGTTCCTGGTCTCTAGGGCCAAAAACCTGTCTCAGGACCCCAAGGAAAGTTTCTTTCTCTGTCGCCAGGAGCTTCTCGACAAAACACCTCCATGTGATATCTCTCTGTCACACCTTTTGTTCGGGAGATATACATTTGCACAGTTGGTCACATGGGTTTGTACTTTGTACGCATTTGCACACTTTTACAGCTATTGACTCTAAACCTTTGCCGTTCGCTTGGGGAATGAATGGAGGGTTTGGGGGATATACATTTGCAGTCGCTCAGGTCGGTATGTACTTTGTACACATTTGCACAATTTTAGATCTTTAGACTTGAAACCTTCGCCGTTCACTCGGGGAACACCTCGGACACCAAGTAGAGAGGTTGGTGAAGTCTGAGGCCGCCGTCTTTCTCCTCTCCAGGGCCAAAAACCTGTCTCAACCCAGGTGAACGCCGGATGCCCCAGCTAGTATTTATATATACATGAACAGAATGTCATAACTTTTCTGTTATACTACTAGACTTATTTCAGTTCAGTAGGTGGTGCTGCTATCATTATGTTATGAAGGTCATAATAAAATAAACTCATTTCATTTCAGTAGGTAGCACTGCTACCGTACAATGCGCTTAGATACATTACGGATAATTTACCTTTTGAAGACCACTTGGGCAAGTATTTCTTGTTTAACTTCTCTCTGCGATGAGGCCACGGGGGTTATTTGCACGGGGGAATTTTCCTAGGGGGTTACAGGTCGGGGAGGGTTATTCGTGGGGTTAATGGCAGGGGGATATTGCCCAGGGGTATTTAACCTAGAAACCTGTCCATGGATGTTAATTCAATTCATTTTGGTGGTATGTGCTAAGAACATGGCTGCCAATTTTTCCACAATGATGTGTCTGTAATATGCAACCTTTTTATTTTGGGCTTCTATTGAATGTTCAAAATTGTTCATGCTTCTTGCTGATACAACGCAAGGTTGTTTACCTTTATGAGTTTTGTCACAATTATCCGCATGGTATGCAGATTATCATGCATCCGTGATGTTATACTTCATTTAAGGATGGAGGTTATCAATGCAAGTTGGCCATGCCGAAATTCATAACATCTGGCCTCAAAGGTCAGGTACTGAAGGGTGCACTGGCTCCCATGCCAGGTGTTGTTGATCAAGTCCACGTGAAGGCTGGTGACAAAGTCCAGGCTGGAGACCCTGTAGTTGTCATCATTGCCATGAAGATGGAAGTAAGAAGTTCAGTCATCACAAAATCATTTATCAAAAGATTCATTGCCTAGTATGACCATTGCAGGTCATCTGTTCTTTAGTTTGGCATAATACTCTCCATTCTGGGTTATAGCCCTTTACACCCAGTATCTTACCTTTGTTGCCTGCCTTTCTCTCCTCCCTCCTTCCCTCTCTCTGTCTCTTTTGCTCTCTGCCTTCCTCTGTTGCCTCATACTTTGTCTTCTTCTGTCTCACTCCACTTGTTCTGTCTCCCTCTCTCTGTTTAGAAGACATTGATGGTTTTATATAGAAATCTTTAGTTTGGCACTCAATGTTGTCTTAATGTCTTAACAGTTGTACCAAAATATGTGCATGGTTCATTTCTCTATAGTAATATTAGGCAGTATGTGATATATATATATATATATATAATATTATATATATATATATATATCTTTTTCAGTTTGATCACCTTAATCTCTAATTGTGTTTTTGGTTTGAGAGACAAGGCATTTCTTTAATTAATTGTTTAATCTGAAAAGTGATTACTGTCAATAATGCTGATAATAATTATTTGATTCATTAGCAGTATTTAGTAATTCATATCGTTTCAAAGTTCATAATTTATCAGATCTTACCTCTGACACCCAACAGATGGCCAACATACCTTATTTAAATTATATGCACTCTACTGACTTCCAACTTTGCTTACCTACTTTACTTTACTTTACTTTTTTTCAGTATGTTATCAGAGCACCTAAAGCAGGAATCGTCAAAAGCATACCACATAATGCTGGTGAGACGGTTGCTAAGGGAACAGAACTTGTTATTTTTGAAAGCAACTGATGTGTTCGTGACTTTCCAGTGAATCGCGTTGATCATCATTCCACAGTGACATTCAATTCAACAACAATGAACAGTTACAGAATCATCTTATACAATACACATGCACTCATTTTTATTTTATTTTGTTTGGTTGACGTTCCACAATCAATGATAGCAATGGGGCTAATTCAGATCTTCTTGAGAGTTTTATATAATGAGTTTTAAGTAAATAATTAATTGCCTATGTAGTCACATGCAAATTCTATAAATCTACTGCATTCGTATACATTTATGTTGCCAGGTTGACTCTTCCATAATTATACTTTGATGTACTAGCCTCAGACATTTATTTGTTAAACTTACACAGGGTATCTCTAAGGATAGGCAGTGATGTGGTGGTCTAGTTGGAAGTAGGTTCAGTTACCTGATGTATATTTGGAACCTATTGAACTGTGCTTAAAGTGGAAAAAAAGAAGTGCCTGGATGCTAGTGTCAAAAAGTTAAGAACTAAACATTGCAAAGGTAGATCACCAACATAACCAATAGCTGATGACAAAATTGTTCACGCACTACCCTATATGGGTTCATGGCTAAAAAGATATTATTTGTCCAAATGCAACTTCTATTTGCCTTATTCGGCAAAACAGAAGTTGGAATGATGATAACTAGGCTATGTTGCTTAAATAGAAATACGATTGCTGAACAAAATTCTTCCTTAATAGATAATAGGCCTTGCGCCTAAATAGATGAAAATAATGCTTGCTGATATGGAAATCGGATCGATCAAAATAGGCTGAGTTCTTGGTGAAGCAGAAGCTGGATCTGCAAGCATTTGGAAATGCAACTTCTATTTGACCAAGTACAATGGGCAAAAACTAACATTTTGGTTGTGAACCTCTTGTCCGTTAACCATATGTAGTCTGTTTGTTGTGATTTAATGCATACAGAGATTTACTTGCTTTGGTGAAATTGGTGACACAGGGACCATTGGCGCTGGCAGCATTTTTAAAGTGGGGAAATAAAATGGAAAATTTTGTTTAAAAAGAGCAAAGCATGTAATTTTTGGCATGCCCTCCTTTTTCAAAGTGCCTGCCCCATTTACAGAGCACGATGCTCCTTTGCAGAGGTGCGTGTTCTAGCCAATTATGACATTGCTTGAATTGTTGTCTGCGTCAAATACTTTTATTATGTCGGCTTCAAGCATTCAAAGACATGCCAGAGCTTTAGACTGTTAAAAAATTATGCTGCTGATAATGTACAGTAACCGTTCTGTAGGGCCTATGCCTATACGGTATGACCGTGGTATCGCGTCAATTGATCCTCTGTCACTTGATCCCCCATCAACTGGTCCCTGTCAGTTGATATCCGTCAGTTGATCCCCGTCAATTGATCTTTTCGTCAGTTGATCCTCTGCCTATGATGAGCATACAGTCTCTTAAGTTCATTCTTCATGTGGATTGTAAGCCCTGTTGCCGAATTGTCTCATCTTGAGTCCAGTCTACAGATCTGCCATTCGAGGCTGCCAGGCATCAGATATACATGTACTGTTTTAATCTGGAAGAATGTGGCGATATCTAGTTCGCCGCAACGCTTTCAAGGCATGGTTGCTAACCTTCTATATATCTCTAAGATTTTATGTACATGTAGACTATCATAATGATCGTTAAAGCCATAAGTCTTTACCAATAAAAATATTAGGCCCATAATTCATAACAATAATTAAATTATACTAGTGACTATCGTTCACTTAAGTGCAGAGGCCTAGAGTCATAGCTGTTCAAAGGTTAAAATACATATCAACACTTTTTTTACGTCCGTGTGACTAAAAGTGCATCTAAAATGACAACTGGAGTCTTTGAGCCGCATAAATTATACTAAATAACTAAATAAATATACTAAATATAAAAAATATACTAAATAAATTGATATCAGCTTGACTAATAAACTTTAAAATTATTAAAACAAATATTTAAATGCTGTTGATAATAATACAGAGGAATTGCACTAATGTATGGACTGTCATGGACGGCATCCAGGCCGTGGTGACCAAATAAGTGGCAGGACGGCGTCCAGCCTTGAAAATAAGTGCGTGGACGCCGTCCATGACCGTCAAGGTTCACTTTGAGCACTGCTATTGAATCAAGGCACTGTCTCTTCAGAGGAGATGTAAGAATAGTTTAGATGATTAAGCTTTTTTAGATGAACCAGAGAGAATTTTATGGACCACTCCAAGATTTGGTGGTTGAGAGTGGTGATTAGATGTAGATTACCAGTTTGAAAACAGGCACTGTGGACGCCTGGAAGCAGCCAAACGGGGCTTGCAACCACCGCGCTGCCAGAGCTTGCATCGCGCTACAGAGGCCATAGCGAGATTGGCCACCGCTTGCGCCTACTATAATACTATGCACATCCACGACCTTCGTCGATTGCACCCAATAGGCCTACTCGACTACAAAACTACATGCACAATCGCCACATCAATTATTCATTCAAAACTAGACTATTGCAATTCGGGCCCATCCATATATTACGTAAGCAAAAATCTGATTTTTGGACCCCCTCCCTCTATTGCACCGCGTATATTTAGTGGACCCCTCCTCTCATGCGTACGTACATTTGAGCACTACCCCCCCCCCATTGCAAAGGGTTAAATAGCTAAAACATCTATAAGACATTGATTTTACCACTTTGGTAATTTATTTTTGTTAAGCATCATATTTAACAGCTTAAATTTTTTAACAGTAATGAAGAATTAAAACACTCACAACGCTTGCATTTGAAACCGTTTTAATGCTACATAAAATTGATCAAGCAGGAATATAGTCTGTGATTAGGTTTTTATATTCTGTAGGGCCTATTGTGAATATCATAATTAGACAACTATATTTGCGTACGTACATATTTTCTGGACCCTCCCCACCCCACCATACGCACCCGTACGCAAAATGGCCGAAATTGTATCCCTCCCTCGCTGCATACATAATATGTGGACGGCCCCTTCCATTTTTCATAACATTGATTTCTCACAAATAAAACGCCTCTAAACAATTCAGAACGCTCTTGCCTGCGCATTCACCAAAAACCCCAAACACCACAATATAACCCCTTTCCTCAAATGACTTTATTCTCTTAAAGTCCCTTATATTGTATCTATCGCCTACAACACACTTCAAACCTCCCAACCTTCTTACATTCGTCAACTCCTTACAATTAATCCAACCGCCCTGATCAACTCGCTCATCGTCATATCTTTCTTATCTCGACTTCCAGTCCCGTCGTCCCTGAAATTCTGCAACCGCTCATTAGTCCATGCTGCACCAGCACTTTGGAATGGACTCCCAAAAAAACTCTGTCAGTTTGCTCATCCCCACATTTCACCTCCAAATATAACCTCTCCTCCTTCGTCACAATCGTCTGCTACTGACCGACTGGAAACTGAACTCTTCAAATTGTCTTATCCAGCTAGAATCTACTTCTGCGCCACCATAACCACCCTCATCACCGACTACCACCGTAGCACCATGCTGTCTCCTCGGCTTGACCCCACCCGGATATCGACCTGGCACCGGAAAGAGAGGCTTGGCTATTGCGGACTTGATTTGGTATGGTGCAGGTAAATAAGCTGGTCTCTCTGACGTGGTTTTTGTGGGCGCTGAGAAATTTTCGAAGATATACATTACATTGCGGCTGCTGCCCGCCACGTACGTCAATCGTTTGCGCCTAGGAGTCGTCCATAAAGGACGTCCGCAAAAAGCCAACTTTTCACCCCTCCTCTGTCTTCATTTATGCCGGGCTGTCCCATAAGTCACCGCCTCTGGCTATAAGCCATAGCTAGGTTTAGGCCTACATATACTACATATATAACAATGCTACCAGTGGCGTCGCCAGAACTTCGAGGATGGGGCAAAAAAGCAACTAACGATTAGGGGATCTTGGGGAGCGTCGTAAGCTGCCCCAGCGCGGAGCCTGAGCAATTTTGAGCATTTAATGCCGAATGCGATGACGTCGGTGTCCGCTTGATAATGCGAAGGTTCAATAGTCCGAAGGTTCGATAGTTCGAAGATTAGTGTAAGCTCGAGAGCGCCTAGGGTTCGATAATCCGAAGAAAACTCGGACTAGAAATTTTTCGGATTATCGAACCTTCGGACTATCGAACCCTAGGCACTCTCCAACCTTTGGACTACCGAACCTTTGAACTATCGAACATTCGGACTATTGAACCTTCGGACTATCGATACAGAACCGATGACGTCTCGATTGTGAACGTTCCATTTGGCGAGCGTTCAGAACCACTCTGTGATTTATAATTAACGCGCTTGAGTTGCACATTCATTAAATTGACCCCATCTCATGTGAAGTGAATGCAAGTGGCCATCGTTCTTTCAAATGAATTCTTGGGCAGTTCGAAAGTTCAGATGGCCAACTATCAGAATCTAAAGTAGGCCTATATCGGATGCTGAAAATAGTGATGTTTATGCCTACCTAGAAATTGGCAAATAACGTTTAGCAAAAAATTTCTTATCGCCATATGCAGAGCGTTCCGTTGGCGAGCCTTTGTTGGGACACAAATAAATTTTCAGCGTTATATTAATTTTAGGTAATCTTGCCTAACTATAAAGCAGCATTCAATCTGCACTGAATTTTTATAGACTTGAACACTTATTTTATCGGCAGGCAGCAGATTTGCAATTGCTGAGGAGAACCGTTAGGCTATAAAATTTTACATTTTAACTGAGTATAAAACATTCAAACAAAACATGAGAATAGGTCTGTTAACAGGAACTTCAAGATTCACTTGATGTCGATAAAAGATAAGTTTCCATGACTCGCCGTATCCGACATTATAAATTTACTGAATAGTCATATAATTATAGAGGCCGACGTTTGCTTTTGTCACTAGCTTCACGGTCCTCCTACATGTGCCCTACCTTTTTCTCTTCACACTCTCCCGAGTCAAATGCGTGACCTCTGCCGCGTTAGATCATAGATGTGAGTTACATTTGGAGCGGATATTCAGGTTCTCCCGCCAAAATTGTTTCCAACTATAATTTTAGCGCATCAATTCCGCAGCACGGCGATTGACAAATTGTACATAGTTTCAGCTTGATATTTGACATGAACTGATGAACCGCCGCATGCGTGTTCTGCGTGATGATGGATGGATATGTTTCAGTCTGCGAGTTGCCAATGAAAGTTGGTTTACAAATTTATTTCTGTAGGGCGGCGTATACAGTGAGGAGGTCTTAGCTGTCAACCGTGAATGCAGTTGTAGGCCTATGATTGATGTGAATAGGTCACCGCCACATGACGAATAGGAGACAAAACAACAGAACTTGTCTGTAATGCTTTCTGTACACTTTATAAAGCTCAGTGCGTCAAATGCAGAACAAAGACTGATTTGGAACAAGATAGGAGGAGCTTCAGTGTTGAATGTTAAATTACAGACTACGTACGGGTACCCCCATTTAAAAACTCATGGATTTTGCACGAATCCCAGGACCCATACTGGGCATAGATGGGGCAGCTGCCCCCTTGCCCCCCTCTGTTGTGACGCTAATGAATGCTACACGGGAAAAAGTTCAGATCTTACCATCTTATCCAGACTTGTCAACAATAATTAGTAGTAGTATTAATGCATTCTCATAAACTCAAACTTTCCATCTTTGTCGCATCCTCTGAAATAACATGTCGTAACCTCGAAGGGGAGTGCGTACGTGGCACTGCGTGCTCCCCACTCTGCTAGGCCTATAGATAGATCCAGTACGTGTGATTTATCCACTTCCACTGCAGATCGACCGACAGCGCTCGAGATCTGAGTAGCCTAATAGGCAGCTGTTGGGCCCGTCACACAAGGGTGGAACCTTAAGGGATTTTTAAAAGTCCGCGTTTAACCTTGACTCCGCTGTTTCTCACTGGGTTAATAGTCTTTGCGATGCAATGGATGCATATATATGTTGGCCCTCTGAATGGCCGTGGCTAGTGAAGCGGGCGGGTCATATATATATATATATATATATATATATATATATATATATATATATATATATATATATATATATATATATATATATGGCGAGAGTGCAAATGAATGATGGCCTTGATGAGGAAAGAGGATAGATAGGAGGTTAGCTGTAGAACTTGTAGTAGTAGAGGGAGAGAGAGGCGAATGGGAGGGAGAGATACAGGTAAAGAATGAGATAGGCAGAGAGCCTAAATGGAGGGAGTTGTCAAGGAGAGGAACGTTAATTTTTTTACAGATTTAGACACCCGTGTCTTTTCAAGCAAAACAAGTTAGTCAATATAAATAAATAATCGTAAACCGATGGAAGCGATGCGCCATTCTCTCCATCTGTCTTTTGCAAGTCTCAGATCAACTCTCATTCATTCTTGTAGCGTTGCATCTCTCTCGCTCTGTTGTTCGTTCATACACATGAAGACGCACGGGCACACACATACATTGTCTT
Organism: Bimastos eiseni; assembly: GCA_959347315.1. Classification (NCBI taxonomy): domain Eukaryota; kingdom Metazoa; phylum Annelida; class Clitellata; order Crassiclitellata; family Lumbricidae; genus Bimastos; species Bimastos eiseni. The sequence continues at coordinate 28,039,690 of OY365812.1, read as the reverse complement.
TCTCTCTTTCTTTCTCTTTCTTTCTCTCTCTCTCTCCCTCCCTGACTTTCTTTGTTTCGGCGTGTGCATTTCTTCGTCTTTTTCTTTCTTCTTTCGTTTCTTTTCGCCTGTTTTGGTTGTATGTTGTAATTCTTTCTGTCTCTGTCTGTCTCTGTCTCTGTCTGTCTCTGTCTCTGTCTGCTAGTAGGTCTATCGTTGAATGTCGTACTGCGTTGTCTGTCTGCAGCGATGCCGTAACTTAGCAGACTCGTCTTGAGATGCTTCTTGGTTGCTGCTGTTGCTTCTCCGCAAAGTGAATCCACGTCACGTGATCGCAACTCGTCGCTGGACTCTTTGGAGAACTTGATATCGCTCTCAGCAAAAAGACGTCGAGTGGATGTCCGAGGGAGAATAGCAGGCGGGGGATGGCACAGCAAATCAAAGTTCTGACTTTCGT